>JAQQST010001061.1:0-13608 GCA_028646485.1 Cryptoprocta ferox | reverse complement strand
GAGCTCAACCAGTGGCTTCTCAACACAGTTACTGGGACCATTGCCATGGGCCCTTTCTTCCTAACGCTTCTCTCCTACTTCTCCATTATCATCTCTCTTTTCTCCAAGACCCACTCCTGTAATGCTCTCCACAAAGCACTGTCCACGTGTGCCTCTCACTTCATGGTGGTCATTCTTTTCTATGCTCCTGTTGTCTTCACATACATATCTCCTGCCTCAGGCAACTCCATGGACCAGGAACAGGTCGCTGCCGTCATGTACACTGTGGTCACTCCTGTGCTGAACCCACTGATCTATACACTGAGGAACAAGGATGTGAAGGCTGCCTTGAGTAGTGTCTTCAGAAGGAGGGCTGACATGAACAAATCTAGAAAACACTTCTAGGGCAGGAACCAGCAGGCAATGATAAAGTTGGTGTGTGAAGTTACACTGCTTCTCAGATCATGTACAATATGTATAACAGGTGGAGTTGTCCAAAGAAAAGACAAATGCGAAAGTCCAGCCTGATTGTGTTGAACAATGAATTCCTCGGTAGCAAACGGGAAACATGAACCCAGGGGACACCAGCCATGGAATCCTAATATGCAATTTGTGTTCAGAATATCAGCTCATAAAACTGATTTTTTAATGTATTCTTATGGATTCTCTAATGAAGTCAGGGACGGAAATATGCCTATATTACCAATATACAGGATACATGAATACTACTTAGGGCTGTTTATCTTTTATTTTTAATTTTTAAAAAGGTCTTATTTATATTTGAGAGAGAGATTGAGAGAGACACAGAGCTTGAGCGGGGCAGGGACACAGAAACAGAGACAGAATCTGAAGTACGCTCTAGGCTCCACGCTGTTAGCACAGAGCCTGAGGCGGGGCTTGAACCCACAAGCAGTGGGATCATGACCTGAGCCAAAGTCGGATGCTTATAGGACTAAGCCACCCAGGCACCCCTGGGCTGTTTATCTTTGAGGTCCTTAGTTAACATATTTTAATGTGAGCAATAAAATTATTATGCTGTTATGAAAGGAGGAATTGAATTTGAACCATGGATAAGAAGATAAGAAATGGTAATTCACAAATGAATTAAAAGGGAGTTTTAACCAGTATGTAATGACTCCTTTTTTCCCTAAGCTGGAGGCAAATAAGTGATTAAAACAAATGATTTAAGCACTAATTGACAGGGATAAAAGAGACAATGGTTTATCTAAAGTGGTGTGGATCCTCTATCTCTGGAGATTTTTTAAAGTCAAGTAGATAAACTGTGAAGGATTATGTTAAACATTGTTGAAAGTGAGGACAGAATGAAATTAAAATCTCAGAATACCTCTCTAGCTAATCAGTTGGTAATTTTCCCCTCAGTTTTGTTACAGAAAATGATGAGTTTTAAAACACTTCCTATTTTTCTATTTTGTTTTCCTATTTCTATGCTAATATCCAATGATTATAATGTGATGCAATATGTCATAATACTGATGAAATGTGCAGAATTGATCAAAATGTTGTCTTCTTTTCCTTACTTGTCACCACACCCAAATGTACTGAAAGCTACTAAGTCATCATTGCTGAGGCATTTCTGCAGCAAATGTAGGGAGGCACTAGGTTCCCTACTTTCTGAGTCCTGGGAGTGGCTGCTGGGCCTGAAGGATGTTGGTGGCAGCATTTATGACTACTTAGAGACAAAGATAAAGACTGTGATGGGCCTTTATGAACTCAGGGACTGACTGATCAAATTCTCTGCATCCACTTTTGTGAACACAAACAATGTGGTTTGATCTCATCCACTGTTTTTGGTCCCTCAATTCTACTTTTGTTCATTAAAAAAAAAAGAAAATATGAGTATGTGGAGAAGCCATTTTCTACCCTGAACTGTCTCAGCCCATCATTTCTATTGATCAGAAGTCTTTACAAAATCCAAGATGCATCGAGGCCATGAACCAGAGAAGACCACATCATTATCTGGTTAGCCTATTGCTGCATAACACACTAGCATCCCCAAACACAGAAGCTGAAGACACTTATAGCAGTAAATTGCATTCTTCTACGGGTCAGAAATTGGGAAGAACAAAGCAGGGGAGGGTTGATTCTCCTTGATAATGCTTTGCCCCATGGGTGGGCTGACTTGAACATCCTGGCGTGAAAGAGCTGAGCTGGCAAAATCTCTGTGTCTCCCTTGGTCCACTTTCTCCACATGGCTATCCTGTGCTTTTGTAGCACAGAGACCTGAGGCTTGACACTCTGCATGGGGGCCAACAGATCAGGGCAAAAGCTGCCAGTCATCTCTCCAACGAACCCAAGAACCAATGTTAACATCACCTCTACTATTCTCTCTTGGACAAAACACTCACTGGCCTAACAAACGTCATAGAGAAGAAATCCCTACCTTACATGGGAAAGAACGTAAAATTTTTATGGACATCTTTAATCCACCCGAGTCCAACTCTAAGAATTAATATTGTCCCCCCCCCCACACACAAGTCACACTTACTCTCCTTCCAAATAATCCTAAAATCTCATCCCATTGCAGCATCAATCAGAGTCTACATCTTTTCACCTATATTGGGTCAAAGTACAGATGGGACTTGTTGGATATACTTCCTGAAGCTTGGTTCCTTTTGATCTAAAGAACTGCAAACTCATGTGTCCAGTTCATCTGCCCTAGGTAGACACAGACATAGATTTGAGAATGTTATGGAATATTTTCCAGTCGTGAGAAAAAAGGAAATCCTGCCATTTGTGAGAATACGGATGGACCTTGAAGGTATAATGCTAAATGAAATAACTCAATCAGAGAAAAACAAATACCATATATTTCACTTATATATGGCATCAAAAACACAAATCAAGAACTGAAACACAAACTGAAAGAGCCTCATAAACACAGAGAACAAACTGGTGGTTGCCAGAGGGCAGGGAGGTGGGTGGATGGATGTAGCAGAAGAAGGGGATTAAGAGATAAAAAAACTTAACAACATAAAACAAATAAATCAGAGAGATTAAAAGTACAGTAGGGGGAATATAGTCAATAATATTGTATTAATGTTGTATTGTAATAATGTTGTACTAATCAAGATAAGTAGTCCAAAATGTGTATAAATGTTGGATCACAGTGTGATTCCACAGTGTGAAAGGACTGAGGTGTGTGGAAGTGAATTGAGAGAGACAAAAATGGTGGTACCTGGGAATGGAGGGAACCCATTCCATGCAGAAACAAAAGGGAGAGAAAGAGACAGGGGTTGAGAAAGCGCAACAATGAGTTCACACCAGAGAAAACCTCTCCAGACCACAGACTAGGGAGTGAGAAGTACTGAGTGCCCCAGGTCTTTTTTGAAAACAGCCTGTGGAGCTCAAATTCTGAGGTTTTGGAAGTGTGTGACCTTCTCAGGAACTGAGCCATGGCACGTGCTCCTGGGGAGGAGGCAGCTGGCCCTGGAGTGCAGAGTGTGGTGTAGGGACCACCAAAGACCACTGAGAGAGAACATTTCCCCTCCTGGAGTGGTTGAAAAGAGGGTATATTGCCTCCTCAAGGACAAAAGACCATTCAAATGCCAGTAAAATGTCTTTCATCAGCAAGGGACAGAGGCACGTGCAGAGGGAAATAACCTTTGCTGCTTTTAGTGGTGCTACCCCATAGATTCCCTGCACTATTTAGGCATGAGACAGTTTTTCAAAGAACTTCATGCAGTTTGGAGAGTCTCTGACTCAGTGGAGAGAAGCAGGTCTGTGCAGTGGAAAGTCCTTGAAAACTAAAACACTGAATCCCAGCAGTACGCCAAAGAAACAACAAAGGGGGACTGTGGTGCAGGGTGCACTGAAGGCCCTCTCTATTCTATAAAGGTTTTCTGAACAGTGGTGGGTGTGGATCCCCGGTCTAGTACTGGAGACTGGCATGGCACCATTTTCCCCACAACACCAACAGGGTGGGACTTCAGAGAGAAGCACAATAACCCCCAAGGAGGCGGGACCCACTTACACAAAACCTCGACCCCCCATGCCTGCCAACTGCTTATTTACTGGGGAAGGACAGAGTCTGAGCCAACACAGCCAGCCTCGATCCAGACCAGCACAGGCAGGATCCCACATGCACCAAGTGCACTAAAACTAGTGAGTCAAAATGACACCTACAGTTATGGTGGCGATAGGACCATCCATACCTTTTTCTTCTTTTTTCTGTCTTATTTTTTACTTTTGTAATTATGCTCAAACTTTGTTTCTTTGCTTGTTTGTTTTGGTTTTCTACATTCTATACAATGAGCTTTAGTCTTTTCTATTTCTTTCTTCTTTCATAACTTCTTTTGTTTTTTTACATTTGTTTTCTTTGGAATCAGCCTTATAGTTTTCTGATTATCTGGTTGTTTGTTTTCTAGGTGTGTGTGTGTGTGGGTGTTTGGGTTTGTGTTCCCTTTCCTTTTCTCTTTTTTTAGGGGATGAGTGTTTATTTGTTTGTTTTTCCCATTTCCCAGGCTTATTATAACAAACATAGCAAAGCATATCTACTTAAAGTTCCAAACACTCCCCACTACAAGCAAGGAGAATCTCTGCAGAGGGCTGGACAGTGGGGAGTAACAGCCAAAACACAAGAGCGGAGGGCACACAGCATACACCAGAAATGCTTCCTGAAGCACCAGGCCCCAGACAGTGTATGATCCCTTTTTAATATAATAATACACTCAGAGAGAGAAAACAATGAATGAGATTTTAAAACATGCAACACAAAAAACTGGCCAAAATTACAAAACAGAGAAATTCACCTCAAAACACAGGTCAAAAAGAAATCACAGTCAGGGACTTGCTCAAAGCAAATATAAACAATATATGAACAACAATCTAGAACAACAGTCGTAAGACCACTAGCTCACCTTGAAAAACGCATAGAAGACACCAGAGAACCCTTTCCTGCAGAGATCAAAGACCTAAGAACTAATCTAAAAGAATTTTTTAAATTATATAATAGTATGTAGGTTCCTCAAAAAACAACAACTGGTGCTTCACAGTTTGACTTCCAGGGGAAACTAGGATTTAATTCCAATTGTATTTCATTCTGTTTGCTGGTCCATCTACTATTTTTTTCCACTTTCTTTTCTTATTTTTGAATACAGAAAGAGAAAAATAATTATTTTGATTTTCATTTTAAAAAAAAGACTTCTCTTGTAATTTTTTCTACTATATATTTCACTTTTTTGTAAACTTTTTAAATTCTATTTACGTTCACCATGTCACTTTATTCTACTTTATTATATTCACTTTTTCAAATTTGCAAACGTTTTCCTTATTTTTTTCTTTTCTTTTCTATCCCTTTTTTCTCTTTTCTTTTAAGCTTCTTTCAACAACCAGACCAAAACACACCTAGGAGCTAGCATCCTTTATTTGATTTTGGGGGATTGCTATTAATTTTTTAATTTTTATTTTTTTACATTATTACTTTCTTTTTTTCCTTGAAAATGATGAAACGAAGGAATTCGCCCCAAAAGAAAGGACAGGAAGAAATGACAGGGACTTAATCAACACAGATACAAGCAAGAATTCTGAGCCAGAATTTAGAATCACAATAATAATAATACCAGCTGGGGTTGAAAATAGATTAGAATCCCTTTTTGAGGAGACAAGAAAAGTAAAAGCTAGTCAGGATGAAATAAAAAATGCTATAACTGAGCTGCAATACTGAAGGGATGATACATCAGCAAGGATGGATGACGCAGAGCAGCAAATCAGCAATAAAGCAGACAAGCTTATGGAGAATGATGAAGCAGAACAAAAGAGGGAAACTAAGGCAAAACAGCACAATTTAAGAATTAGAGAAATCAGTGGCTCATTAAAAAGGAATAATATTCAAATCATAGGGCTCCCAGAAGGTGAAGAGAGAGAAAAAGGAGTAGAGGGTTATGTGAGCAAATCATAGTGGAAAACTTTCCTAACCTGGGGAAAGACACAGACATCAAAATACAGGAAGCACAGAAAATTCCCATTAGATTCAATAAAAGCTGACCATCAACAAGGCGTATCATAGTCAAATTCACAAAATACTCAGGCAAGGAAAGAATCATGAAAGCAGTAAGCAAAAAAATCCTTAAATTACAAGTGAAGACATATCAGGTTGCAGCATACCTATCCCCAGAAACTTGACAGGCCAGAAAGGAGTGGCAGGATATATTCAAGGTGCTGAGTTGGAAAAATATGCAGCCAAGAATTCTTTATCCAGCAAGGCAGTCATTCAAAATAAAAGGAGAGACAAGATTCCCAGACAAACAGAAATTAAAGGAGTTTGTGACCACAAAACCAGCCCTGCAAGAAATTTTAAGGAGGACTCTCTGAGGGGAGAAAAGAAAAAAAAAAAAAAAAACAAGTAACTAACTAACCAAGACCAAAAGCAACAAAGACTAGAAAGGACCAGAGAACATCACCAGAAACTCCAACTCTACAAGCAACATAATGGCAATAAATTCATATATTTCAGTACTCACTCTAAACATCAATAGATGAAATGCTCCAATCAAAAGACATAGGGTAACAGAATAGATAAGAAAACAAGATCCATCTATATGCTGTTTACAAGAGACCCATTTTAGACCTAAAGATACCTTCCAATTGAAAGTAAGGGGATGGAGAACCATCTTCATGCTAATGGTCGCCAAAAGAAAGCCAGAGTAGCCATACTTATAACAGATGATCAGGATTTTAAAATAAAGACTGTAACAAGAGGTGAAGAAGAATATTATATCATAATTAAGGGGTCTATCCACCAAGAAGATCTAACTATTATAAACATTTATGCTCCAAACGTGGTAACCACCCAAATATATAAATCAATTAATCACAAACAGTAATAGCAATGGACAGATCATCTAAACAGAAAATCAACAAGGAAACAAAGGCTCTGAATGACACACTGGACTGGATGGATCACAGATATATTTAGAACATTTCATCCTAAAGCAGCAGAATACACATTCTTCTCCAGTGCACATGAAACATTCTCCAGAATAGATCACATACTGGGAAATAAATAAGCCCTCAACAAGTACAAAAAGATCGAGCTCATTTCATGCATATTTTAAGACCACAATGCTATGAAACTCAAAATCAACCACAAGAAAAAAATTGGAAAGATAACAAATACTTGTAGACTGAAGAGCACACTACTAAAGAATGAATAGCTAAACAAGAAGTTAAAGAGGAAATTAACAAGTATACGAGAGCCAGTGAAAATGATAACACCACAGCCCAAAACCTCTGGAACACAGCAAAGGCAGTCATAAGAGGGAAGTATATAGCAATTCAGGCATTCCTAAAGAAGGAAGAAAGGTCTCAGATATACAACCTAACCATACACCTCAAACAGCTGGAAAAAGAACAGCAAATAAAACCCCAAACCAGCAGAAGATAGGAAATAATAAAGACTAGAGCAGAGATCAATGCTATCAAAACAAATAAACAAACAAACAAACAAAAAACAGTAGAAAGGATCTATGAAACCAAGAGCTGGTTCTTGAAAAGAATTAACAAAATTGATAAACCAACCCTAGCTAGATCTATGATCAAAAGGAAAAAGGAAAGGACCCAAGTAAATAAAATCATGAATGAAAGACAAGAGATCACAACCAACACAGTAGAAATACAAACTATAATAAGAGAATATTATGAGCAACTATACACAACTAGGACAATAGGGAGGAAATTGACATATTTCTAGAAACATATAACCTACCAAATCTGAAACAAGAAGATAAAGCAAAGTTTAACAGACCCAAAACCAGTAAAGAAATCAAATCAGTAATCAAAAATCTCCTGACAAACAAGAGCCCAGGGCTGGATAGCTCTACCAAACATTTAAAGAAGAGTTAACACCTATTCTCTTAAAGTTGTTTCAAAAAAAACAGAAATGGAAGGAAAGCTTCCAAATTCATTTTACAAGGCCATCATTACCTTGATTCCAAAACCAGACAAAGACCCTACTAAAAATGAGAACTAAAGACAAATGACCCTGATGAACATGGATGCAAAAATCAGCAAGATACTGGCCAACTGGATCCAACAATACATTAAAAGAATTACTCACCACGACCAAATGGGATTTAAACCTGAAATGCACGGCTGGCTCAATATCCATAAAACAATCAATGTGATACATCACATCAATAAAAGAAAGGACAAGAACCACAGGCTCCTCTCAATAGATGCAGATATATCATTGGACAAAATACAGCATTCTTTCTTGATAACAACCCTCAAGAAAGTAGGGTTAGAAGGATTATATCTCAAGATCATAAAGCCATATATGAAAGACCCACCCCTAATATCTTCCTCAATTGGAAAAAACTGAGCACTCCCCCCGAAAATCAGGAACACGACAGGGATGTCTACTCTCACCACTGTTATTCAACATAGTATTGCAAGTCCTAGCCCCAGCATTCAGACAAAACAAAGGAATACAAGGCATCTAAATCAGCAAGGAGGAAGTAAAACTGGCACTCTTCGCAGATGACATGATACTCTATATGGAAAACCCAAAAGATCTCACTAAGAAAGCTGCCAGAATGGATCCATGAATTCAGCAAAGTCACAGGATAAAAAAAATCAATGTACAGAAATCGGTTGCATTCCTATACACCCATAACGAAGGAACAGAAAGAGAATCAAGGAATAGATGCCATTTAAAATTGCATCAAAAACCATAAAATACCTAGGAATAAATCTAACCAAAGAGAGGTGGAAAATCTATAAACATGAAAACTATGGAAAGCTTATAAAAGAAATTGAAGAAGACAGAAAGAAATGGGAAAATATTGCATGCTCCTGGATTGGAAGAACAAATATTGTTAAAATGTTGATACTACCCAAAGCAATCTACATATTCAATGCAATCCCTATCAAAATTGCACCAGCATTCTTCACAGAGCTAGAACAATCCTAAAATTTGTATGAAATCAGAAAAGACCTCAAATAGCCAAAGCAATCCTGAAAAAGAAAACCAAAGCTGGAGGCATCACAATCCCAGACTTCAAGCTGTATTACAAAGCTGTAATCATCAAGACAGTATGATATTGGCACAAAAACAGACATTCAGATCAATGGAACAGAATAGAGAACCCAGAAATGGACCCACAAACATAGGGCCAACTCATCTTTGACAAAGCAGGGAAGAATATTCAATGGAATAAAGACAGTCTCTTCAGCAAGTGGTGCTAGGAAAACTGGACAGCAACATGCAGAAATATGAACCTGGATCACTTTCTTACACCATACACAAAAATAAACTCAAAATGAATGAAAGACCTAAATATAAGACAGGCAGTCATAAAAATCGTTGAGGAGAAAATAGGCAAGAACCTCCTTGACCTTGGCCGCAGAAACTTCTTACTCAACATGTCTCCACAGGCAAGGGAAACAAAAGCAAAAATGAACTATTGGGACCTTATCAAAATAAAAACTTCTGCACAACAAAGGAAACAATCAGCAAAACTGAAAGGCAACCAACAGATGGGAGAAAATATTTGCAAACAACATATCAGATAAAGGGTTAGTATCCAAAATCTATAAAGAACTCAACACCCAAAACTTAAATAATCCAGTGAAGAAATGGGCTAAAGACATGAATAGACACTTCTCCAAAGAAGACATCCAGATGGCCAACAGAGACATGAAATGATGCTCAACGTCACTTATCATCAGGGAAATAAAAATCAAAACCACAATGAGATAACACCTCACGCCAGAGGGGCTAAAATGACAAATCAAGACACTATAGATGCTGGCGAGGATGGGGAGAAGGAGGATCTCTTTTGCACTCCTGGTGGGAATACAGACTAGTGCAGCCACTCTAGAAAACAGTATGGAGGTTCCTCAAAAATTTTAAAATAGAACTACCCTATGACCCAGAAATTGCATTACTAGGTATTTATCCAAGGGATACAGGTGTGCTGTTTCAAAGGGGCACATTCACCCCAAGGTTTATAGCAACGCTATCTACAATAGCCAAAGAATGGAAAGAGCACTAAGCCCATCGACAGATGAATGGATAAAGAAGATGTGGTATATATATATATATACAATGGAGTTATTACTCTGCAATCAAAAAGAATGATCTCTGCCATTTGCAATTACGTGGATGGAACTAGAGGATATTATGCTAAGCTAAATTAGTCAGTCAGAGGAACACAAATATCATATGACTTCACTCATGAGGAATTTAAGGTACAAAACAAGAACATAAGGGAAGGGAAGCACAAATAATATAAAAACAGGGAGAGGGACAAAACATAAGAGACTCTCACATACAGAGAACAAATAGAGAGTTGCTGGAGGGATTGGGAGGGGGTGGGCTACATGGGTAAGGGGCATTAAGGAAGACACTTGTTGGAAGGAGCACTGGGTGTTGTACATAGGGGACAAATCACTGGAATCTACTACTGAAATCATGTCACACTATATGTTAACTAAGTTGAATGTAAATTTAAAAATTAATTAACTAATTAATTTTAAAAAAATTTAGGTGCATTTGTAAAATTGTACTGCCAAATTGCCTTCCATAAATATTGGAGGGCATTTCTACCAGAAATATATAAATGCCTTTGTCCCCATTGTTTTGCCAATGTCAACTTTTGATCTTTGTCAAGCTGAAAGGTGAAAAATAGTATTTAATTTTATTTTTAATTTACATTTCCCTTAGTATGAAGTTTTAAAATTTTTTATGTTTTAGGGGCACCTGGGTGGCTCAGTCGGTTGAGCCTCTGACTTCGGCCCAGGTCATGATCTCACGGTTCATGGGTTCTAGCCCCGTCTCAGGCTTGTGCTGACAGCTAGCTCAGAGCCTGGAGCCTGCTTCATATTTTGTATCTCCCTCTATCTCTGCCCTTCCCCTACTCATGTTGTCTCTCTCTCTCTCTCTCTCTCTCTCTCTCTCTCTCTCTCTCTCTCTCACAAAAATAAAAAATAAAACATTAAAAAGTTTTCATGTTTAAGACACATTTGTGTTTTTATTTGTTGTGAATCATTTATCCATAAATTATGTTGATTCTTCAAAAAAGAAAAAAAACTGGGGCGCCTGATTGGCTCAGTCAGTTAAGCGTCCGACTTTGGCTCAGGTTATGATCTCACCATTCATGGGTTCGAGCCCCGCGTCAGGCTCGGTGCTAACAGCTAGCTCAGAGCCTGGAGACTATCTTCGGATTCTGTGTCTCCCTCTCTCTCAGACCCTTCCCTGCTCAGGCTCTATCGCTCGCTCTCTCTCAAAAATAAATAAAAACATTTAAAACAATTTAAAAAAAAGAAAAGAAAAAAACTACAACTATAATGACCCTATCAACTCTCAAATGCACTACTAGGTATTTATCCTAAGGATACAAAAGTTCTCCTTCAATAGGGCAATTGCACCCCAATGTATATAAATGTGCTACCAACAATAGCCAAAATATGGAAAGAATCCAAAAATCCATTCAATGATCAATGAAGAAGATATGGTATATATATATATACAACAGAATATTACTCGGCAATAAAAAGGAATGAAATCTTGCCATTTGCAACAATGTGGATGGAATTAAAGTGTATTATGCTAGGCAACATAAGTCAGAGAAAGACAAATATCATATTATCTCACTCATTAAGAAAATGAGTTCACTCGTTTTAAGAAAAAAAAGGTGAACATATGGGAAGGGAAAAAAATAGAGAGGGAAATACACCACAAGAGACTCTTAATGACAGAGAACAAACTGAGGGTTGCTGGAGGGGAGGTGTGTGGAGGGATGGGCTAACTGGGCAAGGAGTATTAAGGAAGGAACTTGTTAGGATGAGCACAGGGTATTGTATGCAGGTGATGAATCACTAAATTCTACTCCTGAAATCATTATCACTCTATATGTTAACTAACTTGGATTTAAATTAAATATATAAAATAAAATGAAATAAAATGATAAAATAAATAAAATAAAATAAAAATGGAGACAGAGGCAAACCATAAAAGACTCTTAACTACAATAACTAACTTAGGAGGTGGGTGGGGGATGGGCTAAATGGGTGATGGGTATAAAGGAGGGCACTTGTTGGGATGAGCACTGGGTGTTAGATGTAAATGATGAATCACTATGTTCTACTCCTGAAACCAATACTACACTGTATGTTAACTACCTTGAGGCAGAGGGGGGCAAGATGGCGGAGAAGTAGGGAGCTCTGTAATCTTCGCCCGCCCGCATCTATTAAACTGAGAATGACTGAAGGGACAATACTCTGATCTGCAAGTGGGGGAAGAGAAAATACAGACTCCAGAAAGAAGACGACCTCAAAGATGCCTGAGTGAGTGACTGTGAACTGGGAAATTGGAGGACGGGCCGGGCCCCAGAGGTGCAGGGGGTGGGAGCCCCAACCCAGACAGGCGAGCGCGCTGTGCCCCAGAGAGACAAGGGGAAGAGAAAGAGGGACTGAAAACGCTCATAGAACTGTCTCTAAAGAAGAGATAAAAAATTCATCCCAGGACAGAGAGAGATATTGTCACCACATATATAACCTCTGGGCTCGGGGAGAGAAATCAGTCCCATCTAGCGGGCGAATTCTTCCTTGGGCACGGCGACAGCGGAGCCTATTCCAGGCGGCACCAGGAAAAACAGTCCCTGCTCCCTGCACATCCCGGCTGGGAGGCCGGCCTCCAGCGGGAGCGCATCTCCTCTCCGGTGGTAGTATTAAAGTGCATTGACTAGGATTTGGAAGTGAGGTGGACCTTGGAAAATACAATTTGGCTCGCCCGTGGCACAAGGAGATCGGACTCAAAAGAGCGGCTTGCAACACTTGCTTGGAGCAGAGCTTGGGGCGCCACCATTCTCTCCCTGCAACCACCAAGGCGGGACCCAGGAGAGCAGCCCCTGAGACCTGAACGACCTACACCAAACCATGCCCATCCGAATGGGAGAGCTGCCTTTTTTTCTTCTTTTCTTTTCTTCTCCTTTTTTTCTCTTGCCCCCCAAATATATTTCCCTTATCTCATTTTTATCTCTCCTCCCAGCTGGTTATATGCTTTTAGACTGTCCATAGTCTTTTGCTGTCTCGGTACCCCCACCTCCTTGTTCTTTTTCTCTTTTTTTTCTTTTCTTTTCTTTCCTCTTCTTTACTTCCTGTCCCCTTTTGGTTTGCTTATTTCCTTGATTTGTCTGTGCGTTTGCATGCTTTTGTTCCCTGTGTGTTTGTCTGTTTTCCTTTTTAGGCTACCTTAAGAAACAAGCTGAAGCACACATGGTGAGAGTCCCAAATATCACTGACTAGAGAAGTAAAATAAACAAAGGCACAACAAGAGAAACAGAGACACCATTAAAAGAACACTTTCTGAAACGACAGGCCCTGGACAGTCAACGAGCCTCCTTTAATAGAGCAATACTAACAGGTACACAGTGCATAACGAGCTTTTAAAACTGAAAAGAGACAGAAAGCTAGCCAAAATGACAAAATGAAAGAACTCTACCCTAAAGAAACTCCAGGAAGAAGTCACAGCTACAGAACTGCTCAAAACAGATTTAAGCAACATAACTGGACAAGAATTTAGAGTAACTGTCATAAAATTAATCGCTGAGCTTGAAAAAAACATCAAAGAAGCTATTGATACACAGACTAGGGACCTTCAAAATAGCT
>JAQQST010001060.1:0-13614 GCA_028646485.1 Cryptoprocta ferox | reverse complement strand
CAGCAGGCATTTTCTCTTCCTCTTCTTGACGGGAGGGGGGCAGAGAACCGCTCGAATGGCTTCATCAAACACTGTCTTGAGGCCTCGCTGCGTGAGCGCCGAGCACTCCAGGTATTTTACAGCACCTGCCGGGGAGACAGCCGGTCAGCCAGCCGCGAGCCCGCTCGTCCGATCCGAACAAGGGCAGGAAGCGGCTCTCCGGGCCCTGCCACCCGCCCGCACGTGCGGCCCAGCAGAGCAGCCCGAGCCCCCCCTGGCGAGCGTCAACAGGACCGGAGTCGGAAAAGACGCTTTCTACTTCCCCAGCCTGGACTCCAGACTGTCACGAAAATCTAACCCGTGAAAGAAAGCAGACGTGAAAAGGCAGGATTTCCTACCAATCTCCTTGGCCATGGCCAAACCCTGCGGGTAGGTGATAGGAGTCAGCTTCTTCTCCTTCAGTTTCTCAATCGTGTCTTTGTCGTCCCTGAGGTCAAGTTTAGTTCCCACCAAGATGATGGGGGTGTTGGGACAGTGGTGTCGCACTTCAGGGTACCACTAGATGCAAGAGAGAAGACGGTCACAACACGCTCCCTCCCTCATGAACTTTCTTCGCCGACATCACATCCACATGGGTGCCCAGCTGTCCCGCCCCCCCCCCCCTTAGCCCCTTAGAGCTCTCGCCAGACAGGAAATGCCCCCGCCCACCAGCCTTGCTCACCCCCTCAATACTTTCAAGAACCACAGGCCTACCTGTGGGCATTTGATCAACAAACCAGGACTCCCAAGACTAAGACCTAACAAAACAGGCTCTGCTGGTCTGTAAAGGGGAGTCGGGGGGAGGAGGAAGGGAAGGTCCCCCTCCCCCAAAAAACTACCTTTTAGTCAAAGGAGTCAAGTTGTTACATCAACTCTGAGGATCCTCCCTACACTCGTTCAGCAGTGAGCATGAACTGCGTGGACCGAGGTCACTACTCTCCCTGGCCACATCTCTGATCACAACTGAAGGACATCCCGCGTGTGTCATGTTTCACTAGGAGGTGTGTGAAAAACACAGAAGGGGGAAAGTCATGGCCACTATTTTTATCAGATGACTCCATCAGATGGGACTCAAAAGTGCTCTTTAGCAAGGAATACAGCATTTCTGAATCAGACCCTGAAACTTTAGAACTCTACATGAGAGTCACAGACTTCAAAAACTGACCTAAGTAGAATTACAAAATCAACTTCAATAATCAAAACTTCTATCACTAAATGGTAATTTTACCTCCCAAAGATGACATTACGTAACAAAACACTGGCCTAAAACATCTCCACTTACCTTTGCTCGAACATTTTCAAATGATGCAGGACTCACAAGAGAAAAGCAAATTAAGAATACATCCTATAAAGAGAAAGACAGACGTTTAGAAACGGTCTCACGGTGACGAGTGCACCTTGCTTCATAAATGCTGTGGGGATGAATCACGAGCCAAAGTGCATGTACCATGTACCAGCAGTTCGCGTCTAAAGCTTACTCCCTGGCCACGCCCCTTCCGTTCTGCCAGACGCTCCCAGACCAGAACCGGCACGTGAAGCAGCCAGTTACTCATGAGAAGAGGGAAGAGGATTTACTAGAATGTGCCAGAATTTCCTAGAGGCTAGGGAGGCCTCAAATCAGCCCCCCAAAAGGCCTCTTCCTTCACTCCCAACTCCCACTGGGAACTTTAAATGGTCTTATATACAGGGACAAAACCAGTGTCGAGGCATCACTCCAGTTATTTCTGTAAAAAGTCTGTTTTTCAAAAGCAGAGTATTTTTTTTTGCCATAAAATATAAACCTTTATTATTACATATTGACTCCTTAAGTGACTTAAAATTTAGCATAAATGATTTTGAGAACTGAACACAATAGTTTGGCACAAATTCAGTGACTCCTGGGAACTGGGAATAACGGTAACCAGTATTAGGATCAGTTTCCCCTCGTGAGGAGTATTGTAAAAATAGGTACAAAAGGGATGCTTTTCCTTAAGCTCCCCATGTGCACGTTAAGTACATTGTCAGGTGACCACTGGGTTGCAGTTAAACTGCTGCTTTAAGAGCTGCCACCGGCGTCCCCGACACGGAGTGCCCGGCACGAAGCGGGGTCCGGCTGTGTGCTCACTGAGCACCTTCCGCCGTGAAGGACGACGTTGCCGTGTGTAAGCAGCGTCTTCCCGGCTGTCCGTTCTCAGACCCGACAGGGCTCTGGAGGACTCACAGCTGGGCAGTCGTAGCGGGAATAGAGATTCAAAGGCAAAGTCGGTGCAGAGTAAGTACCTGGAAGAATTTCCGACTAAACCTAAGAGCTCTGTCCCACTCACTCTGTACTGTGTAGAGTCAAACTGGAGTATCTGGCTGTATTAAAAACGCCTAAGTTTCTAGAATGCTAGGTTTCTAAGTCACTTTCCTAGAAAAAGGCAATCCTGCTACTCTGTGACCTGCATCTCCCACGCTAACAGGTCCCCAGCTAGCGCTTTCAATCCTCCAGCTGATCCCTTGTACCTGGAAAGGGAGAGAAACACCCCACACAGCAGCTGTTCATCAAGGGCACTTGACCGCTAGCGCATGCACAGGCCCGTCCGAGAATCACCGCGGCAGGGCGGCCCCGGGTCACGTCATTTCGAAGCAGGTGGGTTGTTAGCTCAGCCGCACAGCCGCGCCTCCGACACCAGGGACACCGGGGGACACCAGAGCGGGGGAAGAGGCGCCCGCAGCCATGCTCAGTCCCGCTCCGCGGAGCCTCCGCGGCCCCGGCCGCCCCCAGCCTGGGGAGGCCCCTCGCCCAAGTCCCTCCTTTCACGCGGGAGGAGGGCAGCAAGCAGTTCACAAACCGCTTTAATTCAAGCCAGTAGGTAAACTGTCTCGCTCCACTGAAAGCACATTTCATCAAGCAAAACCCAACCTCGAGTGAACTGAATACAAAACACTCAAGGAACGTGGGGCTCAAGAGGAAATCCTGGGGGAACTACGTGAAATGAGAGAACAGATAAAGCTTGCAACTGAAGTCGACTGAAAGTTTTACATACGGCAATCGGCTTCTCTTTGCCCCTGGACGTTATATCCTTACCATACGTTTCTCCAACCTAGTAATGCACGAGAACTTTGTTTGAGTTTAGTAAAAACTGAAGAAAATAAAAGTCAACATAATCCATTATTTCTTCTTCATCAGAACTGTCTCAACCCTCCCAAAGGATGCGAAAGCAGAGGTTATCTAGCATCCGTGATGCCAAACCCCACCGAAACTCCATCACACCCCGAGAAGGTCACGGTGAAGACGGAGGTCAGGCACACACGGGCCAGGGAGGGCTGGGGGGACGCTACCCACAGCAGCACACAGAAGGCTCCTGTTCCGGCAGCGTCGCCACCGCGCCCGAGGACACAGGCGCCCACCCGGCTCTGTCCAGTTAGCAAATAGGAAGAAAGCGTCCGTCCGTCCTTAGCAAAGGCGCGTCCGTGCGTCCAGGGGCAATAGGCACGCGGTCAAAGATCTGCGTCCACGTTCTGAGACACAGGCCGGGGGGCAGCGGCCGCGAATGGAGGCGCACCTGTGCGCAGTGCCGGGCCTCGGGGAGCAAAGGGCCCCGAAGCACTGCCGGGTCTGAGCTCTCCCCCCGAGTTCTGGGAGCTGCAGGACGGGAGTGACCCCCTAACTGCCCCCCCAGCCCCCGCAGCTCTGGACGGGACGGGAGCCCAGAGGGGACTGCGTCTCCAGCATCCACCACGGCTTTCAATTCGTCCTTCTGTTCCAACAAAAATCCAAAGACTTGCTCTTCAAGCCACACAGAACCCTACGTGTCTTCTGAGAGACAAACAAGAGAATTGATTTCCTCTCTCTCCAGCTTCTCTGACCCACGGTTCTGAGAATATGAAAGTTGCCATTTTCACCTATGGGCTACTTTTGAAGATTTGTGCTCCCAAGGCCTTGACATGATGCCAAATCTTTATTGTGACGCAGGGACCCCTGGGGATCGGCCACAAAAACGCAGCTTCAAAATATCCTCCAACCACATCTGTTCTACCCTTTTCAATTTCTAAAACATCTTTTTTGATGAAGAAACAGGCTTTCCATCCTACATGAACATTCTGCCATCTGCCCGTTCCTTTCTCCTTCCCCCAGCCTAAATATGGCTTTAAAAAAATCTAGTGCTTCTAAAAAAAAAATAACGTGAAAATAATAAAACTTGAAAAGAAAGAAAATGTTCAGTGCTTCTGATACTTCGCTCTTCCAGCAGCGATTCGCTCCAACCTTCGCCTTCCAACCCAACGCCCCGCAGACTCCTGCTGCTCAGCCTTGGCGGGCATCCCCCGTTCACGCGGGTCCCCGGAGCCTGGAGCTCTGAGGCAGGGGCCACCTGGCCTTCCTCCCGGCGTCACCGTGTGTCCCAGAGCCTCTCTATTCCCCCCGGGCCGCCCCGGCTCGTAGGCTCAGCTTCCCTCTGGCCCGAACGCTGCTCTCCCCAGGCCGGGAGCCCATTCCTGACCACACCGGCTCCAGCCAGGCCTTCCGTGACTTGGCTCCGTGTCGCATACACTGCTCCCTCACGGTCACGTCCGCCGCCTCCCCTGGGTGTGTGGAGGGCACCATGGAACCGGGGCGGACTCAGGGGCGGCTGCGATCTCCCGACTCCGAACATCCTATGGCTGCTCGCCCTCTCGCTCTCTCTCTCCGTCTCATTTCCTTCTCTTCCCAAGGCCTTCCAGCCAGCTCTTGCTTTCAGGCCTGGAACAGTTCTTACTACACGCGTTCTAGGAACCGGGCCAAGGAGCAGGACGCAAACAGGGCAAAGACGCCGTGCATGTGGCACCCATGGGGAGCTGCTCAGGAAAGCAGCGCAGGACAAAGACAAGGGCCGCCCCGAACCCGGGAGCCAGCCTGGGGCTCACAGCTCGGCTACAGCAGGTTCCCGCCGAATGTGACAATCTCCCAGAGCGCCAGGTCAGACCGTGGGACCACGCTGACGTGAGACCAAAAGAAACAAAGAGAAGACCACTTAACAATCCCAACAAGGTCACCATGCAAACTACAGACACCCCAAAGTCCCCCTCTCGCAGCCAATGAGGCTGTGTGATGGCATATGGCCCAGTCACAGATGGCCCAGTCACAGATTTGGCCACGCGTCCTCACCCGCCCTGGACCTACCCTGCTTCCTGCCAGCACCCACCCCAGAGCGAGCCCTAACCCAAATCACACACCACGCTGTCCCCGAGGAGCGGGTCTTGCTCGGGGCAGAGGAACAAACCCGACTTTGTTCAGCCACAGGTGTGTTCCTAGTGACCTGGGGCCGGGGGACACAGAGGCTGCCACGCAAAGTAGAAAAAGCCACTTGAAAACCAAAACGGCCAAGCCGAACACGCACAGCCATTTCTCCTCGAGGTCCGGGTCACGCTAGGCGCTCCCACGCCGAGCGGCCCCTGCAGGCCTCTCCGGACCCACACGGAGCTCAGGCCTCATGACCCCAGCAAGTCACGCCGTTCCCACTCCCGCCACGACATCCTGGAACAAGCAGGCAAACGAAGCTGACCGGCCACGGTGAGCGGTGCTGGGCCTGAGCACTACACGGGCCACACCGCCACGGTGACAGGCCAACTGAAGATGGACGCACAGAACTTACGGGAAGGACAGCAGGCGCCACGCCGGGCCTCCTTAAAGTGACCGAACTCATGACCGGGAGATCAAGGCCTGAGCTGAGATCAAGAGTCCGACATTTATCCCACTGAGCCACCCAGGAGCCCCTATTACAGGACATTCTTAGAGAGCATAAAGACAACTTATTAACGGACAGGAAAGCCTAAGGATGACTTAATTTAGACGAATAACCTGATGGGCAATTTCCACTGAGCGTGCCCCCTCCCTGCTCGCCATCTTCTGGAGAACGTAGAACGAATGCCTTCAACAGACTTAACTTCGCTACCCAGAGCTGCCCGACAGAGGACAGCATTAAATGCTCACAGGAAACATGACCTCTATTTTGGGGGTCACCAAGCCCTAAACAGGGGTGAGACGTGGACACAAAACTGTCCTCTGGCCCTTCAGGAGAGGGTCTGAGCGGTCATGGACGAGCCACATAAACAGCCTGTAGACCAAAGAGCCACCTTCCAGTCAGTACAAAGTTCAGGGCCGTCCCCGCACCCAAGGTGCCAGCCGGCAGCCACCGGGTCTGCTCCCCCGGCGGGACAGCGTGGTGCAAAGGAAGGAGACCTTCCAGGCACCAGTCTCCGCGTTCAGGGCCGCCCCCCGAGGAGCCAACGAAACCTTCTCATCCACACAACTCCAGTGGGTGCATCCCTAACTGCCACGCGGCCACTCTCCCCGCTGTTCGAGGCACCCAGGACACCCCTCTGCTGGCACATGACGCGTCATACAGAACAGAACGTGCACGAGCCATCTGAGGGCCAGAGTCGTGCCTCACCCCACCCCCCCTTAGCCATTCAAGCATCTGGCAGGAAAAGAGCGCCTTACACAGATGGGGCGTGGAAAGTGGAAGTCCTGCCCCAAAAGGACAACACCCTGCGGCCTGATTCGATCTGTCACTTTACCTGCGTGTCCTCTGGCAGCCAAGTCATCTTTGACTTACTGCAAGGGACTCCCTCAGAGAGAAAGGCCGCACCCTGGCCGCACCCGTGAGTCACAGGAGGTTCCCACTTCTCAGAAGTGACACCCCACCCTTCCGGCCAGAGCCAGTGGCTTGAAGACTCCTATTTGTCGGTCAACAGGTGAGCAAATCCATTTAAAACCTCGAGTTATCACGCACCCACTGGAGATGGAATAGGTTCCTAAACATGTTGAAGAACTCAAACCATTCGGTGATTATGAGCTGATTTTCAACACTTAATCACGGTTAAATTTTTAGCTGGAGATTAACCGAGCCACCACTCATTCAAACCTCCCATTTTACAGTTCTGGGCTTTTTTTTTTTTTTTTAAGCACCGTTACAATTCAGCTCAAGGACAATCAGCAAAAATCTACAGCTTGAAGCAACTGGATTTGGCGATCATCCAGCAGGAAATAAATAACAGAAGACAATGACCGTTGCATTGTAAAGCTGTACTCAAAAGTAAAAAACTATCATTACTAAAAATAGGAAGTTAAATTTAAAAACAAAAACAAGATGTGGGGAGGCAGGAACTATGGTTATGTTCACCCACATTACGCCCCAACACAGTGATGCTCAGATCCAGCCAAGGGTCGACTCCTGCCTTCTCCAGGGTGTCGCCTTGACCCTCACCCCTCTGTCATCGGGGCTTGCTGAGAGCATGCGCCACAGCTTCCAGTCATTCAGGCCCAGGCAGCCGGGCCTTGAAGAGCTCTCCAGATGTGTGTCTTCACAAGAGCGACACTGGCGTGCCTGTGACGTGCCTGGACCCTCCTGTGCGCTTTACACATACTGCTCACGTAACCCTATGAAACAGGTCACCACAGAGCCCTGAGGGAATCTGCCAGGGTCACAGAGCTAGGGAGCAAGAGCGCACGTTCCGTGCACTCGTGCGCCGCCCTTTGGCCAGTGAGCCTCCAGAGTCTCCAGAGTAGTATGAAGAACGAACGTGCAACGACAGAAGCAAACGATGCAAATAAGACGATTCGTGATTTAAAGGGAAGTGGTTTCTAAGCATATTTTCACCAGCTACTAGTCTCACTGGCTTTTGGTACCCAGATCATTTGATTGTCTGACATGGAAGCAAAACTAATCTAGAAGTTTTTCGGACTGGACACAATGGACATAATTTTGCAAAACCGAAACCTGAATCTACACTGAGAAGACTGAGGCACGAAAGCCACAGGGGGCGTCTGAGCGGAGCCCCGGGCTGGCTCAGCCCGCAGAGGACATGGCTCCTGAGCTCACATTCGTGAGCATGGAGCCCAGTTAAAAAATCAAAAGCAAGAAAAATAATATTAAACCCAAAAGACAAGTCACTAACTTGACTTTCAAAAATCTTAACTCTACCAGGGCACCTGGGTGGCTCAGTCGGTTAAGCATCGGACTCTTGATTTTGGCTCAGGTCATGATCTCTCTGTTCGGGAGCCCTGGGCTCTATGCTGACAGAGCAGCTCTGCTGGGAAATCTCTCTGCCCCTCCCCTGTTCACACGCTCACTCTCAAAATAAATAAACATTAAAAAAACAATAAAAACCCTAATCCTAACGGTTTAATTTGATTCTGTGGCACAAAACTGTTACAAACGGATCGTGAAACTAATTACTGCTGAAACTGGTTTGCAAAAACAGAAGAGTCCCTCTTTCACAAAGTTGTCCTAAAACAAAAAACGAAAGCATGTAAAATGCACAACACGGTATTCGCCAAAGAAATGAGAACAAGCAAACTCTTGGTTTGCATCTAGGGGGGACACCCGCTACTGAACTAACATGAACTTATATTACTCAGTGCCCCAAAGATGGCAATACAGCAGACCCCTGAACAACGTGGGGGGGGGGGGGGGGCTAGGCGTGCTGACCCTCCCATGCAATCAAAACTCCATGGATTACTTTGACTCTCTGAAAATTTAATAAATGGCCTGCCGTTGACCGGAAGCCTTACCAGTAAGTAATACGAATTGTCGACTGACGCAGGTTTCGTATGTTCTATACACTATGCACTGCGTTCTTACACTAAAGTAAGCCAGAGAAAAGAAAACGTCACTAAAAGGGTACCTGGGTGGCTCAGTCAGTTGAGGGTCCGACTTTGGCTCAGGTCATGGTCTCACCATTCTGGAGTTCGAGCCCTGTGTCAGGTTCTGTGCTGACAGCTCAGAGCCTGGAGCCTGCTTCAGATTCTGTGTCTCCCTCTCTCTCTACCCCTCCCCTGCTCATACTCTGTGTCTCTCAAAAATAAACATTAAAAAAAAAAGTCACTAAGAAGATCTGAAGGAAGAAACATACTCACTGAAATGTACCTACAGGCCTTCTCTAAGTGGCCAAGTGCATTCAAACGTGTTGTTCAAGGGCCAACTGTGCAAGCAAAGCCACAGGTGATCTGCAATTTCATATTCATAAATCATGATTCTAAAGGACACATTAAAAGTCAGTCATGATCCTTACTGTTTGCGGATAGGATAAGGGACGTAATCTGTCATAATCTTCTTGTCCAGCTGTGTCCCATAAGCCCAGATTCACCGGTTTTCCATCCACCATAACATTGGCAGAGTAGTTGTCAAAGCTGCGGAACGGAGTAAAAATGGTTAGTCTGTAGCCGTGGAGCATTAGGCACAGATCGGGGACTCGGGTGACTGTCCTAGTGAGGGTCCCAGAGGAGATGTGCCAAGGCCGGGCCGGCAGGAGGGCCACACGCAGGCACAAGGAGCCGGGGCAGCTGACCCGTCGAGGGAAAACGGGCCGGAGTGTAAGGGAAACAAACCAACACCCAGAGAAACACACCCGAGAAACAAAGGACAAGCTACTCAGTGTAACCAAAACAAGGTGCTGTCAGCAACAGCAAACCTTTGCCTTTTCAACAGGACATTAAGATACTTCTGCCCCAGAGAAACACAGTACAAAATCAGTCCCTCTTTAAAATCCCACTTTTTTGAGATTTTCCGCGTACGTATGTGACTCATCTTCAACAAGGTGGCGCGGCACAGAGCCACCACACTGACGGCGACAATTAGGTCGTGGTCATCCAGCCAAGCCTGCGACCAAAGCGCAATGGGAACACGACACAAACCTGATGTGAGGGGCTACCATGTACCGTTTTCAGAGTGAGCGTACCGGGTTACACGCACACCTAACGTCACCTGAAGTTGCTACATAAAAATTGCGGACTGATAAGCTGAGGCAGCCCAGGAAAGCCTGGCTGACAGGCAGAAAATAAAGGTGACTTAAAAATCACTACAAGTACCACCAAATGCTTCATTAAAAAGAAAACCTGGCATTGCCACTTAAACCAGGGCAAGTACCAGGACACAATACAGCTGCCTGTAAGATACAATTCGGAATCCACCTTCACATACTCTCACCACTAAAACTCAGGACTTCCTGAACTGCGACAGCAGAGCCCAAGTCTAAGTAAGGTTCCAATACGGCTTAAAGAACGGAACGACCAAACTAGCTCTCGTGAAGAGAAACTCTGGGGCACCGTAATTCTGCTTCTGTGAGAAGAGGATAGATTATTCAAATAAACAAGGTCATGAGTTTTTTCCATCTAGGAAAAAGAATCAAGTGTCTACCTCCTACTATTCCAAAAAATAAATTCTAAATGAATTAACGATTAAAGCTTTAGTCACAAAAATACTTTTGCATCACTGAAGTAGGAAAGGTCTTCCTAAGTAGGACATAAAACTCAATGAAGGCGGAGTGACATATTTACATAAAAACACCAAACTTCCTGGGACACCTTGGGTGGCTTACTTGGTTGAGCGTCAGACTTTGGCTCAGGTCATGATCTTACAGTTCGTGGGTTTGAGCCCTGCATTGGGCTCTGTGCTAACAGCCTGGAGCCTGCTTCGGATCCTCTGTGTCCCCCCCCCCTCTACCCCTCCCCTACCCATGCTTCTGTCAAAAATAAACACTGAAAAAAAATTAAAAACAAAAAAATTAAACTTCTTTATGGCAGAAGACCTCACAATGAAGTTCAAAAACAAAGGAGAGACAGAAGGATTGATATTTCTTATACACAGAAGTTCCATCAGTAAGAAAACAATCTCAGTAGGAAAATAAAGGATTTCAACAGGCCATCCACAGAAGACTACAAATGGACAGCGAACATTTGAGGGATTTCAACCCCACCAGGGAGCAGAAATGCAAATAAGAAAGTAACTTTTTCAACTCCTGTCACCCACAGTCCGACCAGAGAGGCCTACTTCAGTCATAGCTGGTCCAAGTACAGCCTTTTGGCAGCAAGTGGATAGTTATCTATGAGAAATTGAAATATCCACTCCCTTCGGATTTGGCACAGCTCCACTTCTGATCATCTATCACGTGTGCACAAAGACATGTGCGGTAACGTTTAACACAGTAAAAAGTCCCCAAACGAACCTCATGACCAGTGGTTCTATCAGCCACAGTAGTTCAAAGTCACTGACAGTGATAATGATTTAATTCTACCTGCATGTGGATATTAGGAAAGTCCCCACCATAAAACAAGAACACAGTGATCCCACTTCTGCGAAACTTTGGGCAACACTGCAGTGCACATGTTGTGCTCAACATGGCCAGCACGGGTGGGACTTGAGGTGTTTCCTCTACCAGGATGGCAGCTTGAGGACAGAGCTGACCCCACGGCTGCAGAGTGACATGTTATGAGGCTCAGTTACACGGGGCTCCGCAGAATCCCATCATCAAAAAAACACTTCCATCTCCACCCAGTTCTGCCGCCCAGAGGGAATAAGCAGCTCGGTGGCCAATTCTGTCCTCCCGTAACCGCCCCCAGCACCACCCTGTTTCAGTTCCACAGCCTGATAACTCAACAGTGACATGTAACCATTGCGATCACTTGCCAGAAAAGGCCAATTACAATAGAATGGACTATTTCACGTTCGGGCTCCTTGATCCTTCACACGCAGATCCTAGAGAGCCAAATTTATCTGAAACTCTTACATTATCCAGTCTTCACACTTCAGTTTGTTAACTTTGTTTCCTGAATGTCTAAAAACCAATTAGGAAAGCTGTGTATTTCATCACAATGTAGAAACTTTACATTAGACTATTTTTTAAAAGCCCAAGTATCTTATAATCAGACGTTGGTGAATGGTTTAAGTGGAAAATTAATCAGATCTGTAAATGTAAGAATTAAGAATGCCTTTACAGCAAAACAAAGGTCAAAGAAATTTAAAAAAAAAAATCACAGACAAGTAAATTCCTTGTTTAACTCAAGATACTTACACAGTGGGGATATATTCTCCAGGAAATGCATTGGTTGTGTAACTGATCAGTAGGCACGTTTTACCTACAGCTCTGAGGAGAGAGAGAAAAATGATATAAGTTGTTTAGTCAACATGAATGTAATCCTTTCATTATTCTGTTAAATTTATAGAAAAATCAAAAAGTATACACCAAGAACTTAGCATTAAACAGTGTACTTAATGCCACACGTTTTTATCCTGAAATTTAAAGTAAACAAACGCGAATTTCTCAAAAAGGAGCCTTCTTGCTCTGATTCGACTTTAGCATTCACAGATCCAACTGTTAAATAAGCACAGGTTGAAGAGGAACAATAGTTTAAAATGGAAAGTTTCTTGTGTGAACATTTGTACAAGTGTCTCATCTGAGAAATCTTCATCTCAATCCTCATTTTGATACGTACTAATATGCAGACACAGCCTTCCTCTGCAACTTCCACTCGGTTGCTAAGTAATATACTTTGCTGCCTCAGAGTGGTAGCTCAAAGCCACCACCTTTTAAAGCCTTCCCTCTGCAGGAGTAACGACTGTTCTCGTAGCAGCGTGCTTAGTCACTAACCCCCGCACACAGAACTGTCAACCACACAGAGCCATACACAACTCAACTTTATTCATCTGTATTCACTGGCCGCTCTGCAAACCCATCCTCACACCTCACCATCCGCCTTTAGAGCAGCTAACACCGTACATTCCAGACATATTAACTAACAGCTCAGGGATGCTGGCATAAACTTCCCAAACAAAGCTGCAAAGAGGAGAAAGTAAAAAAGAATCGTGTAGAAATTCTCCAGAGACAGAAGGTCCTCCTGCACAACCAGTAGGGGGTACAGGGTACCACTGGACAGAGGTCAGAATGGTGGCTTGAGTCTCCCAACCACTTGAAATTTTCATGAGAGTATCACCTACAAATTAAGATCACTGTGCCCTTAACCAAAAAATGAATTCCAAATCTGACATTCTCAGGGTGACTTCAGGGGCTTCTCAGAGCCTGTGTCCCCAGTCTAAGGATTCACTAAATGCTCTCCTTACAAGAGCCCCTCTCCCTTCTGTCGGCTTACCAAGATCATGTCACACACAATCAAGTTCTGAGCTGTACGATTTTGTTGTCCAATCTCAACTACTATGAATTAGGCTTCACCATAAAGAAGTTAAGTGCTTTTCTATTTTCACAGCACTCTTAGCTTAAGGCGAAAACCTCTCAGTGAAGACAGATTACAGGCCCATCCGGTTTGCCAATACTTGTTTTACTCATAACATTATTAAGGGCTTAAAAATTGGAACTCCCCCACCCTGAAGACCTCACAGATTCAAACATTACATCATCAGGAAGTAGCTCCCAACTCCTAACGGCTTTCTAAACAAAAATGACTCATTGACCATACATTTTGTTAAAAGCTTACAATGTCAAACGTATATAAGCAGAAGGTGGAGATCTGCAGTCATTACCCTAGATTTGAGACCCGGGGCCAACTCTGTATCACTTACTAGCTGGACTTTTTTTTTTCTAAGTTTCAACTTCCTTATGCCTCAGTTTTTTCAACTATAAAATGGATGCAAAACTGCCAACTCCATCACAAAACTACTGAAAGCATTAATTCTATTTCGATCTATACCAACAAAGTGTATGCTATGCAAAGAAGTATACTAGGTACTGAAGACATTTCAAGGAAGAAGACTTCATGGAATTTGTGCCGTTACTTTAATTTTTTTAATGTTTATTTATTTTTTGAGAGAGTGAGACAGAGTATGAGTGGAGGAGGGGCAGTGAGAGAGGGAGACCCAGAAT
>JAQQST010001059.1:0-13616 GCA_028646485.1 Cryptoprocta ferox | reverse complement strand
CCCAATGTTCATAGCGGCACTTTCAACAGTAGCCAAATCATGGAAAGAGCCTAAATGTCCATCAACGGATGAATGGATTAGGAAGATGTGGTTCATCTATACAATGGAATACTACATGAAAATGAGAAAGAATGAAATCTGGCCAATTGTAGCTAAGTGGATGGACCTCGAGAGTGTCATGCTAAGCGAAGTAAGTCAGGCAGAGAAGGACAGATATCATGTTTTCACTCACAGGTCTAACAGGAGAAACCTAACAGGACCATGGGGAGGGGAAGGTGGAAAAAGAATTAGGGAGAGGGAGGGAGACAAATCATGAGACACTCTTGAATACTGAAAACAAACTGAGGGCTGAAGGGGGTGGGGGTAGGGAAAGGGGGGTGATGGTCATGGTGGAGGGCACTTGTGGGGATGAGCACTGGGTGTTATATGGAAACCAACTCGACAATAAACTATAAACAAATTTCAAAAATAATTAAAAAACATTTCATCATAGCTATGTGGATGCTATTCTAGCATTAATTTAGTCTAAAAAAATTAAATCATAACTTGAACTGTAACTGCCATATAACTGAGTAGTTTCACAATGTTAAAAAGTCTCCAATGTTAGTTAATATATGTGTTTTTTTTAAGTAGTGTGATATATTGAAGAAACTTCGTGTAGTAAGCCTAAATACAATCTCTGTAATTTATTCGATAAAGTTTTTTCCCAAAGTATCTTATCCTGCAATGTCTAAATTGTAATGCATCATCTAAGAAATATTTTATTGTAGTTTGATTTCTATGTTTGGATACACTGGTGAGTACCTTTTCTATGAGGCTTGTGACTAGAGAGGAAAAGACCTGACGATATAACCAGTCCCATTAGACCCTAATTTCCAAATTAGCCTTCTGGAACTTTAACTTCTGCTTAGAGATTTTAAGATTTTAGTGTGGTAATTTGAGCTGACATTCTATATGAGTTCTACAAAAGAAATGCATGGCTCCAAAACCCTTCTTTGGAGACCACCGAGCTAAAGTTTGCTTATAACTTAATCCCCATAGAAGTAGATAACTCAGTGTTAAGATTTGTAGTTTCTTTTGGATCTCACAGATCTCATGTGTTTCTGGTTTATGTAACCACCCATGTCATTAGAAATAGTGAAATACAAGGTTAAAATACCCAGAAGTGATGGGAATTGTAGTCATAATAGACTCATGATATTTTAGGAACATGTCAAAATTCAAATGGCAAATGCAGAATTTTAATAAGGTAAACCTCACTGAGTGGTACCATGACTATCACAGCAAATCAGACTCTTGAAAATGTTTACATTAACTTTTCATTGCTATCAAATTTTGCATTGCTCTCTAAAATTCTGCATTAAACTTGGAAATGTATTCTGTTCTACATTTCACAGTAGATTTGTCTACACAAATGGAAACACTAGGTGGATAGAGGGAGCAATGAATTCATTTCTTTGATACAGTAGTCCCCCCTTATCCACGGGGGATACATTCCAAGACCCCAGTGGATGCCTGAAATTGCAGATAGTACCAAACCCAATATAAACTGTTTCTTCTTATACATACATACCTATGATAAAGTTGAATTTAGAAATTAGGTGCATTAAGAGATTAGTAAAAAAGAACAATTATATCAATATGCTTTAATAAAAGCTATGTATTATCTCTCTCCCTCTCTCAAAATCTCTTATTGTACTGTATTCACCCTTTCTCTCCTTATGATGCTATGAAATGATAAAATGCCTATGTGATGAGAAGAAGTGAGTCAAATGATGTAGGCAGTGTTACATAGTGTTAGGCTAGTTCTGACCTTCTGACCATACATCTGCTTCCATACCACACTGACCACAGGAACTGAAACCAAGGAAAATGAAACTGTGGATCGAGGGTAGGGGGGACTACTATACCTTTCTTTTATCTGCCTGTGCTTTAGCTTGGGAAGAAATGCATCAAATATTACACATACAATTAAGTCTGGCAAACATCTGTCCTTTTTCTTTTTGTCTACAGGAAGACTATTTCTGTCTTTGCTAATGTATCATTTTCATCATCACTAGGACAAAAGAACTTCAAAAGTTTCCTTGATTTTTGTCTGTGGTTTTAATGTGACAAGTAAATATTACCTTATCTGTGAAACGTTTCGGAAAAACTACTGGAATTGGGATGAGTTTCATTTTTTTTGAGCTTATATTCTTCAAGAATTTGCAACTTGAACAGGCAATCAAAATCCATCCCAGATCTTACATATTGATAAAAGACAATTATCTAAAGTAATCTTAAAAAAAAAATCTTTGTGGGGTTTACCGGGTGGCTTAGTCAGTGGATTTCAGCTCAGGTCATGATCTCATAGGTTTGTGAGCTTGAGCCCTTCCTCAGGCTCTGAGCTGGTAGGCCGGAACCTGCTTGGGATTCTTTCTCTCTCTCACTCTCTCTCTACCCCTCCCCAGCTCTCTCTCTCTCAAAAGAAATAAATAAACTTAAAAAAAAAAATCTTTGGTCCTTTGAATAGGAAGTGATATGAGATCCCTTAATACAAATCTCTAAACTTTCAAGTGAAGAAATTCACTCTTGGAAAGGTGAGATGGATTTAAGTGGTCTGCCTAAGGTGACAGAGAGAGATATGGCAGAGAGAAATCTAGAATCCATGTCTCAGGACTCTGTGGCAGTGTGTTTCCACTTCACCATGTTACTTTGCATTAAATTTAAACTATAGGTACTGCTTGATAGATTGCAAAGCATAAAAGGATATTCAGTGAATCCTTTTCCTCTTTCAAATCCATTGTAAAATTCAAGTTGTAAAGTGTGGGAATAGAGACATAACTCCCGGGAGAGAGGCTTGATACTATCTTAGCCCTGACTTTGTATTATTTCGTTGTGTAGAGTCCCAGAGTTAGAGAACATCATTCTCTCTCATCCTAGGATTGTCAGCACCTGGCGTGATTATCCCGTACCTTTCTTCTGATAGAAATTACTGATCAAACGTCTCTATGATTTGGGATATGAAAGATGAAAGATAGAATTCTCTCTCTTGCTTTTTAGATACAAGTGGATACTTTGACAAGATTGCATTTGCCCCGTTGTTATAAATGCAGCTCCATTTCCACTGTGTCTCACCTGTTTTAAGCAACTCCTGAAGTAAATACCTACTTAGAGTATGGAAGATCCAGCAGATAAACCTCTTACCAAGGATCCCAGAAATATTTTTTAAAGATGCTTATCTAAGATCTCTGCATGCATCTGATGGCAAATTGCTATTTTCCAGCAAAGGTTAATGGGTACCTGTTTGGACAGGAGCAGAGCATAATTATTTTTTTTTTCTTCTGAGAATAAATGTAAAAGGAGCCTGAAGAGTTCTATGAAAGCTGTCTCCAGACCTTGTGCAACACATTTGATTAATGGGAGGTAAGGTTGCTGGCCTTTGGGAGAACAATGAGAAAACAAAGGAATGTATATTGAGCTTCAGTTGATGTTGCCAAGAGGGGTTCTTATTTTAACCTCACCCGCATCTCCAGCACAATAGTACTGACATTCTCTGCTACCCTATCCTTTTCACGACTTCCTCTTTCAGATCTTTATGACTAACTCTACCTAACAAAGAACTCAACTAGACACAGAATTCTTTACACAAAATCTGAAGGGGAAAATGGTGTTTAAATAGAAAATAACCAGGAAATGAATTCGAGATTTATGTAATTAAAAGATAGTTTTTAATCCAGAGTATTCTTATATTTTTAGATGGAATTATAGTTGACACAGTCCTAGAAAAAATAGAGCTGCTTTTTGGGATTCTCATTTTCACAGATTTACATTTATGATACAGGCTCACTGAAAATTAGGAATTAGAGAGGAACAAGTCATACAAACTTAACTCTTTGTGTTTAATGATTAACAACATACATCATATGTCATACCCTTCGGGTTTATGGAGGGGGGAGAGAAATTGTTCTCACCTTGAAGAAGTTGCCTACTTGCTTTGATTTATTCTTTATCTGCTCATTCAAATAGCTTTTATACATGGCTCACAAAAGCCAGACACCCGGTCAAAAAAAAAAACAAAACAAACAATTCTATATCCTACTGTTGACTTTTGTCCTGAGCTCCAATTCAAAATTTTTCAAGACATTCCTTTTTAATACCCAATTATTCTCCTTTTGGGTTCCTCATTTTTGTAATACTACCCTTAACTTCCTTCTAGACACCCAGACTTAAGTCTTCTGTAATTTCTGGCTCCATTCTTCCCCCATAGTCAGTAGGAAAGTGCTATATCACTTTCTCTCCTCAAAATGGCTCTGTTCGCATTACTATGACCATATGTTAGATTTCATTCCCAGACTTCTTCACTGACCAATTTGTCTTACACCCTAGAACCGAGCAAGTCTTCCTCAAGCACTCTTGAAACATGAGTTACACAAATAGATCCAATAATTTCATAATACCTGCAATTTTTCTTTACTTACACAAACAACCTTAAGAGCTTCCCATTAACTTCTAAATACAATTTTTGGAGTGATATCCAGAACCCTCCTAACTTTGGCTCCAATCCTATCTCCCCAAGCATAACTTAGGTTCCTCCCCTAAACAAATCTTTCCTTGCACCTTTATGCTTCACCTCCTGAACTCTAATCTTGCCAGCTACATTCCTGGGTTTGGTCTAGTGAGGCACTCTCCCTTTGTTTTGTAAATTCTTCAACACCTTTTCAATGACTTAAATTCGATTTATGTTGTAATGTGCATTTCAAGGTAAAAATTATATAGCTATCCACAGGGTAATTTCTAAATTCAGACTGTTTGGGTACAAATCCACACCTGTCAGGAGAGTCTAAGTTAAGCCAGAGTGACAAACAATTCACACACAAATCTAGTGGTTTTAAAAAGTAAAGGTTTATTCTCTCTCACACTATATGTCTGTACCAGATTGCCTAGGGGTTCAAATCTGTTTCTTTTGTTGTCAAAGATGGATTGATGGACCTTTTGCAGTGTGGTAGTGGGAAGAATATATAAATAAAAGAAATTGGCTTTTAAAGTCTGCCTTCCTTCCTATAACCATGCTCAGCTTCAGAAGGCATAGGGATATAAATCCTCCCATGAATGTAGAACTAGGAAAAATGGACATTTTGAAAAGAGCACCAGGGAGTACAATCCTCCCTAACCTGAAATGCTCCATCTTTACCATGGGAATAATTTTAACTGTTTTGAATTTTAAATGTGAATGATGTCTTGAATACTGTATTGAAAGTGAAAAACAGGGGCGTGTCTGGATGGCTCAGTTGGTTAAGCATCTGACTTGGGCTCAGGTCATGATCTCATGGTTCGTGGGTGTGAGCTCTGGCACAGGCTCTGTGCTGACAGCTAAAAGCCTGGAGCCTGCTTCCGATTCAGTGTCGCCCTCTCTCTCTGCCCCTCTCGTTTTCACCCTCGGTCTCTCTCTCTCAAAAATGAATAAACATTAAAAAATTTTTTAAATAAAAAAAGTGAAAAATAATGGTTATATAAGTGTATCAGTTGTTAAGCCTTGTGATCACGGCTGACTGGGAGCTGAGGCTCCCTGTTGCTGTTCAGCCTCAGGAGAGAATATCCTACAGTATCCTGCTAGTCTGGGAAAAGATCAAAATTCTAAATTCGAAGTACAGTTTCTAGTGAATGTGTATTGCTTTCGCAACATTGTAAAGTTTAAGCATTGTACATCGGAGGCCTGTAAATATCCTACAAAGTGCTTGGGAAGAGCCTGGCACCATGTACTTGCTAAATAAAAGTTAACTGTATTTAGGGTGGGGCGTCCCAATTGGGCGGGGGCCAGAGGCCTCGGTGAAAGCATCACCCAAGGCACAGCGAAAGAGACAAAATTTACTGAATACACTGCAAGGGAGCAGCAGGCCGCATGGCAAAGGAGAGACTGTCTGCCCAGAGGCGGTGGTGAGGGTCTAGAGTACGGGACAGAGTGAGGGAGTAGGGGGATGCATGGACTTTTCCCTTTTTTGGGAATCTTAGGAATTGTGCCTGGTTGTAAGTAGCCCATTAGTCGGGTAGGACTTAATGAGCCGGTTGTATCCTCAGCTCGGTGGTCGCTGGAGGTCCTTTTACCCTGCTCAAGCCTGGTGCCTACAAGAGGTCTCTGCATTTAGTTTCTGTGAACCCCTGCAGAATTTAGCACAGTGACTGTCTTGGCCTGGGTTTCTCCCGGACAACACAACTTGAACCAAGGGCTTTTGTACAGGCAGTTATTTTAGGAAGTGTCCCAAGGAACAAGAGCAGGGTAGTGGGAAAAGTGAAACTGGAGAGGAGGTGAAAGCCAGTTAAATCAAAGGTGTGTAAACAAGTTTGCTACCCTGTTGGCAACTGAGGCTGAGTCTGATAGTAATCCTAAGAATTCAGGGGCAGAAGAGGGGAGTACTTAGTCACAGACTTTTCTGCTCCATTGATCAAGGATTGTCCCGTGCATTGTCTTTTACACTTTGTAATGCTGTGATTTATAAGCAATGCATATTTGGTTGTAGATGACCAAAATTTATCTTACATATATTTGGTCTTCACCCAAGGTTTGTGGCTCATAGCTACTAAAACCCTTGGAATTTCCTATGATAGGACAATAAAGGTGTCTTTTGTTATGTTTATGAATGACTTGTAGAATGCCCTTAGGTAATCTAAGGGGGAGAACCCACTGTCTGAGTAGAGAGTTGAAACCTTCAGCACCCCTCCTTCCACCAGCTCTAGGGAGGGGAGAGGGACTGAAGGCTGAGTCTGGTGTCAACAGGCTGTGATTTCATCACTTATGCCTATGCAGTAAAGCCTCCATTTAAAACAAAGAGGACTGGGTTTGATAGGGAAAATCTGTTATAAGATGGTGGACAGGACTGATAGGGAAATTCCAGTCCTTGACCAAAGACTCCCCTTCCCGGTTCTTGTTCTTACCCTGCTTGCCACGAACTCCAAATTACTACTAATGCGGAATGCGGAAATAACAGTCTATAAATTGTACCCTCCGCTTACTCAGGGCTCAGACCTCTGGAGAGTGATCTCCTCTGAGCCCGCCAGTGTGAAATAAACCTCTTGCCTTCCATGATCTTTGAGTGCCTCTTAGTTCCTCCACTGGGTGATCCAGACCAGGTTCCATAACAGGTTAGGTGTTCTAAGAGGTCCCAGGTGCTCTGTGTCCTTCCCACATACCTTGCCGTATGCATATCTTCCATCTGGCTGCTCCTGAATTATATCTTTTATAATGAGCTGGTGATCTAGTAAGTGAAATGGTTTTTTTCCCTGAATTCTGTGAGCTGCACTAGCAAATTAATTGAACTTCAGGGGTAGGTCCTGGGAACATCTGACTCATAGTCAGTCTGTTAGAAGTATAGGTAACAACCTGGACTTGCAACTGGTGGATCAAGTCCAAGGAAGAGGTTGTGGGAACTTCAAATCCATAGCCGGTCGGTCGCAAACACAGGTAACAACCTGGGCTTGCACTTGTCTTCTGAAGTGGAGGGTGGTCTTATGGGACTGAGCCCTCTACCTGTGGAATCTGATTCTATCTCTGGGTAGATAGTATCAGAACTGGGTTGAATTGAGACACCCTTCAGTGTCTAAGAATTGCTGCTTATTGTGTGTGGAAGCCTATACACATATATAGGAATAGGGTCCAAGAACCTTCATGTTCCAGTTCTTTACATGAAGTGAATAGTAGGAACCCACTGAGAGCTAATCTCAGAGAAGCAAGATATACAGAATTCAGGTGAGGGAACAATGACTGGAGAGAGTGGGGAGAAGTTGGGGGACTGAGAAAATGAAGTACAAGGGGTCTTCAATACTGTACCCAACTTGTGTTGGTGGTATCCTAAAATGTACTTTCATTTTCAGATATATAACCATGTTAATCAACCTCATAGAGGATGAAGTTTTGGGGTGATGGTGGGTGGTCCAGAGCTGGTGACCAAGAAAGAATTCTTGAAGATGTCTGAATCAAAAAAAGTGATTTTATTAAAGCATGGGGACAGGACCCATGGGCAGGAAAAGCTGCACTGGGATCCTGATGGGTAACTCATTATATACCCTCAGGTTATATGGGATCAGGGATAGACTAAGTCTCTAAGGAATTGTGGAAGCAAGGTTTCCAGGACCTTGAGGGGCTAGCTGTTGCTAGGAAAATGCCATTTATCACCACTTAAATAAAACCTCAGTCATGAGACCCTTCAGATGCATTGTGGGGGGAGGGGTCGGTATAAGCTTAGACCACGATTGCCAGCATATATCCTGGGGGTGTTGAGATAAAGGAAGTTGACTTAGGGGATTCTCAAGGTTAGGACAATATTAAACCAAGGTTCTCTTTTGCCCCCAGAAAAGTATAATCTTTAGGGCAACTGAGCTCCTAGAGGGAGGTCACTCTGCCAGTTTCAAGGACTTGTCAATGGGCTGTAGGCAGTAGGGGAATTGAATTTAAATTTTCATTTAGTTTCCCACATTACCATGGCAAGCACTTAAACCCCTTCCTTTGTTACTGGGTAGCCAGGAGTGTCAAGGAATATCACACAGATCCCACTTGGGGTTGGGGGGTGTTGCTAGCTTGTGCTTTGCCCTCAGCCTGCCTCATGCTCCCTCATCAATAGAGACTGATATTTCAATGCAGAATATTGTTTTTTCATCATAATGAAAAATTATATTGTCATGCTTTAGGGGACATTTGTTGTCTTTGCTACAGTCTGTCACTTTCACTCTGGTTTGGGTAAAAATGAAGGAGGACTATGGCTAACTCCATTTTGACTTCAGACTTTCTAGTTGGGTTTCTTTCCAATTAGACTCTAGGCTCAGGCAAAACATCCCATGATGAGAACCGAACTACCCCCCTCAAGCAATAAGGACTACCCTGAGACAGTGAGACCTGGCCCATGATTGACTTCAAGAGCAATGATGGATCTGACCTTCACTGTCTACGTGCACACACCCACCCACCTTTGCCCCACATTTTCCCTATATAAACCTGGAAGTATTTTCAGCACTTGGAGACAGCCTTTGAGATAGTCTGATGTCTTCTTGGTGTTGGCCTCACTGAAATAAATTCCTTTCTTGTTTGACCACCACTCTATTCTCTGTCTTTGGATTTTGTCAGTGGAAAGTGGCCAAACATGGTCTGCTTGGGACCCCTGGAGCCATGTGCTCTTGCACCCCTGTGTGCTGGCTGCAAAAACAATGCAATTTTCCTTTGGAGAATTCAACCTCCTAAAAAGTCCTTTGAATGAGATAAAGCCAAAGCCAAAACCTTGCTCTGTAATTGGATACATGACCCAAGACAGACAGGTGTCTTCAACCCTGGGACTTTCCAAAACTATCAGGAAAGAGAAGCTAACTGGAGGCATATAAAGTGCTTCTATCAGAGGACATTTTTGCCACCACAGGGGGAAAGCTACCTGAGAGAGGCCAGTACATATCAAAGCAGATCCAAGAGGCCAAGAGATCAGGTCTTGATGACTTCTTTTGAGTGATTCCATTCACTCAGATTTATAGCTACTCTATCTGCCTAGATCTTTTTGGTTCCATGAATCCATGAATCTCTTTTTCTCTGAACCAGTTTCAATTACATTTCAGTCATTTGTATCAGGAGTTCTGGCTAACAGTCCAGGAAGCTTACCTCATCTGACTATTCTGGTTTTTTTGTCATGGTACATGCAAAGTCAAATTAAAATAAAAAGTATCTTGATGAGCTTGGAACCAGAATAATTGTAATCTGTTTTATGATTCCTATGTTTAATGGCACCAGATTTGAAAGCTTGACACATCCCTCCCCATAGGTTGTATGTTTGACCTGGACACACTATACTCAGCATTGTTTCTTTGGACATTACTAACTCCTCCCCTCAAGATTTCTTTTTATTATTCATAGCAAACTACCTCTTTTTCTCTCCCCAGAGTGTCTTTTTCAAAACATGAATGCTTAGGTTAACTAAATATATTTATGCAAATATTGACTCCTCAATGATCTTAATCAGAGTTTTCAGAGATTAGTTTATTATTTCAGATGTCTAATTACATGAATGTTTTGTGGATCTTATCTAAATTTAACAATCTGGGAGGCACCAGTCAATTAAATGTCTGACCCTTGGTTTGGACTCAGGTCATGATCTCCTAGTTTGTGAGTTTGAGCCTCACATTGGGCTCTGTGCTGACAGCATGGAGCCTGCTTGGGATTTCTCTCTCTGCTCCTCCCCAGCTTGCTCTCCTCCCCCCACGCCACACACACACACTCTCTCTAAAAAAGTAAATATATAAAACATAATAAAAATAAATAAATAAATTTAACAATCTGAAGATGGTTCTAATTCCCTTAACTCCAGTTTATCTTTTCTGACTATAGACAAAGCCCATGGACTTTGTAGTGGGGTAGATGTACGTTAAAACTTTGGAATTGCCACTCATCTCTAGAAGGGTTCTTAAACTTTAGTTTCCCCATCCACAATGTAGGAATAATTATGATACCTTGAATATCTCCTCTGAGGGCACTAAGATAAAAACACATACATGCATGAGAACATGTACATTTTTTGAAAGAATTTTTTGAAAGAACCTGTAAAAAAAACAATAAGAAAAAGCTCTTTATATAATTATTGTTATTGTGAGGAATTCCCTTATTGTGGGGTACCTGGTGGCTCAGTCAGTTAAACGCTGGACTCTTGATCTTGGCTCAGGTCATGATCTCACAGTTCATGATCTCGAGCCCCTCGTCAGGTTCTGTACTGACAGTGCAGAGCCTGTTTGGGATTCTCTCTCTCTCTCTCTCTGCCCCTCCCCCAGCTGTGCATATTCAATCTATCTCTCTAAAAATAAACAAATAAAAAACAAAAACAAAAAATCAAAAATAGCACCCCAGGAGAGAAAAACGATGACATTTTACAAAGATAATTACAAGACATTTCCTTTGTGAAAAGTAGTTTCAAACAATTCACAAACCATTCATGCAACAAAAGATTCCTGTGTTATCCAATAGGAAAGTATCCACAGCTATGACCTACGATGTGAGGAAGAAGACGGTAGCATACAATAGACAACAGTGTCAGTGAGCAAAATCTTTATACCTCTTCAGTCACCAAGTATAAGACAAAAAGACCTTAGAAAATGGGGGGTTGGGGGATTCTGTGGAAGTTCAGTTATCACATATCACCTAATACTGTTTTAGTCCATTCAGGCTGCTATCACAAAATATGCACCGAGTTGCTTATAAACAATAAACATTTATTTCTAACTGTTCTGGAGCCTGGAAGGCCAAGATCAAGGGATCAGCAGATAGAGTATCTAGTGAGGGCCTAGTTCATGAAGACTGCCATCTTTTAGCTGTGTCCTTACATGGCAGAAGGAGTAAGGGGCTTTCTTGTGTCTCTTTTCATAAGGGGACAAATATCATTCATGGGGGCTCTGCTTAATGACCTAATCACCTCCAAATACCATTATATTGGGAGTTAGGTATGAATTTGGGGGAACATTGGTGGACATAAACATTAAGTCTATAGTCTTTACTTTATGGTTCCTATTTTCTTTTATTTATACTTCCATTCAATTATCTCAGTTAAGGACAAGAGAATTTTGCTAGCCACACCTGTCAGATATTTCAAAGAGACCTGGGAAATTGAGAAAGGTGAATGAAAATGAATTATATATAATTCCTTTGTTGCAAGTCACAGAGACTAATTCCAGCTAACTTAAGTAACACAATAATTTACTGGATGGTAAACAGACTAAACAACCAACTTCTAAGACATCAAAACCAGGGAAGTTCTTGTGCTTTAAAAGGCAATGTCATCAGACCATCACTCTCTGAATAGATCTTCTGCAAGTGTTTTCTTTCCTTGAGACACTCTGCTCAAGAATCAAATTCCAAAGTGAATATAATTAGCTTTAGACATATGACAAATCCTTTGCGAGGACAAGAAGGGTGCTTTGGTTTATCATCCCAAGACTAAATAAATCTAACTAGGGTGAAAATGTTTGGGCCTGGATAATACATCAATAAAAAGAAAACTAAGGAAAGCTGACTACAGTGATAGATGCATTAAGCCATTTGCCTGGAAAACTCAGAAAATATGATCCTAGTGCTAGATTTTTAATTTTTAGGTGAAATAATTATAATTTCTCTATCTGATTTTACTATTTCCTTACATACACATATATATTTAGGGAAAAAAATATTCAAAGAACAACACTGATGCATTCGTTTTTGTTTTAAATAAACTCTATGCAGAAAGTGAGGCTGGAACTCATGACCCTAAGATCAAGAGCCACACGCCCTACCAACTGAGGCAACCAGGCACCACTCGATGCATTCATTTATTTATTCGTTTATAAATATATTTATTTATTTCATTTATAAAATTAAAAAGTTCATTTTAAAATAACGATTCATAGCTTTTAATAATAATAATAATAATAACAATAATAATAATAACCCAGCAAGCTTCACTCCATCTGAGTTTTACTTTCCCTGTTTATAAAATGAGAGATTGGGAATAGATAATCCCCAACTCCTACAATCTTTAAATCTCTGAAGATGATGACCTCCTGCAAGCCAGCTTCAAATTTAAAAATATTTTGCAGGGATGTTTAGAAAGTAAAATTCACCCTTTGATACTCTGGCTTTGATCCAGAGTGGCTGGGCTTAAGGAAATAAGTCCCAGTATGAAATGTGCTCCTTGAAATTATGACTAAATCCCAGATGTCTATCCTGGGTTTGCATTAATTTAATAGGCTGCCACAGTTCATAAGAGCAAAATTGTGACCTTTCTGGAGTTAAGTACCGTTAGATACTTTGAAATTAGTGAATATAAACACAATTGATATTACCTGATTTTACCTGCTGTTTTTGTTTCCTCTTGCTAGAGATTCCCATTCCTTACTTTAGAGTATGAATGAAAAATGTGAATCTGGTAGACATCCACAAAATTAAAATATAGACATTTGCAAGAGACTGTCCCTTATATTTCCAGCAGATATTAAACAAGCAAGCACTTTTCTATGGGAAGACTTTCTCATAAATATTTTGCAGATCCTGTTAGATACTGTCAGTGAAAATATAATAGAGAATTTAATGCATGATAATTATGGTGTATAAAACATATTTTAGTAGAGGATATCCTTGACTTCTATTACTGCAATCTTTGTAAAGAAGCTAAATTTCTAAACTGTAAGGTAAAGAAACTGATTTTTTTTAAAAAAACAACAGAAGTATAATTTTTAATAAACTTTTAAGTAACATTTTATTGGCAATATTAGTGGCATTCTTCCTAACGGTCTGATACCAGTTTCTTTGGCTTGTGTGGTTGGACATTTACAGAATTTCACAGCACAGTAGGGACTGTAGAGAAGAAAAGAGTAAAAAAAGAGGAGGAAAGAAGTGGCAGATTGAAAAGAATGAGGAAGAAATAAAAGTATCACTTACAAGTCAACTGACTGGACACCTGGCTGGCTCAATGGGAAGAGCAACTCTTCATCTCTGGGTCATGAGTCTGAACCCACGTTGGGTGTAGAGATTACTTTAATAAAATAATTAAGTGAATACAATTAAAAAAATAAAATAAATTTCACTAAGTTTACTGGACTCTAATCTCTCCAAATCTCTCAATCCAAAGCCAAGGAATGCGTTTTTA
>JAQQST010001058.1:0-13620 GCA_028646485.1 Cryptoprocta ferox | reverse complement strand
TTGGGACCTCATCAAGATAAAAAGCTTCTGCACTGCAAAGGAAACAATCGAAAAAACGAATAGGCAACTGACAGAGTGGGAAAAGATAGTTGCAAATGACATATTGGATAAAGGGCTAGTATACAAAATCTACAAAGTACTCACCAAAATGATCTTTTAAAAATGAAAATCAGATCACATAAGACTTCTGCTCAAAACCCAGCAAAGAATTTTTATTTCAAAGTTAAAGCCAGGGGCGTCTGGGTGGCTTAGTCAGTTGTGTCTGACTCTTGATTTAGGTTCAGGTCATGAAGTCAAGATCTTGAGGTTGAGCCCTGAGTTGGGCTCCATACTGAGCATGGGGCCTGCTTAAGATTCTCTCTCTCCCTCTCTCTCTGGCCCTTCTCTGCACGCTTTCTCTCTCGTTTTCTCTCTTTTGAAAACAAAATGTTAAAGACAAAGTGTTCAAAATAGTTAATGAGGTCCTATATGATTTAGTCCCCATGATCTCTCTGACCTCTTTTTTTAATGTTTATTTATTTATTTATTTATTTATTTATAGTTTATTTTCAAGTTGGTTTCCATTTAATACCCAGTGCTCTTCCCCACAAGTGCCCTCCACCATGACCTCTTATACTATTATTCTGCCCATTATCTCAGCTCCAGTCACACTGGCCTCTTTGCTATCCCTCAAACATGCCAAACATACTCTACCCTTAGGGCCTTTTTCCCTCTGCCTGGAGTTTTCTTCCCCCAATATCCATTTTTCTAATTTACTCACTTCCTTCAAATCATTGCTCAAAATCTTTATCGCAGTGAAACTTTACTTGATTACTGCAAAGCCCACCCTTCCTTGGCTATTGTAGCCCTCCTTATTCTGCTTTACTTTCCTTTTCTTGATAGTGCTTACCATTTTCTATATAGTATTTATTTTACTCACTTATTTTCTTTATTGCCTGTCTCCCTTACTAGAACATAACCTCCTCTGGGGCAGCAATCTTTGTGTGCTTTACCTTGAACAGTATCTAACAAAGAGTAGGGATTCAACAAATGTTGACTGACTGACTGAAGGATAAATAGATCATTCTGATGGAGACAGTTAATCTATGTGATATGAGGAAGGTTTTGAGGAAGCATGAAGTCATTGGAGCACAATAAAGCTGCAAATTGTGTAGTATACTCATTTTACAGTGACCCAAAAAGGCTGAATGCTTGCTCAAGGTCACACTGCTAATAGTCCCAGAGCAGAAGTTTCACATATGTCAGTAAGACTTCAAGTCAGATTATTGCCTGTCATATGATGCTAGAAAAAAAGTTACTTAAGATAAAGTTTATCTGTAAAAAAAACCCTGAGGGGGTGATGAGACCTGGTACTTAAGATTCTATTCCAATTAGAAGTAACACCCCCTGAACAGGAAACAGCTGTCAGGGTCGAGGAAAGAGATGCTGAAAGATATATTTTTTAGGGTAGTGACTGTAACTCCAAGTTATTTAGGTTCACGAATCACTGGTTAGAAACTTGGGGGCCCCAGAGGGGAGGAAATACCTTAGAAATCCTTGAATAGGAGTTTTACTTCACCCTGTTCTGTCTTGACTAAATCCTTTGGAGTACCTGAAAGTTTAGGCACTGGTCCAAAGCAATTCCTTGAAATTCCAAATAGAATTCAGACCTAGGGTAATATGCTGTGATCTATCCTTTATTCAAGGAAGGGAGCCCTCAGCACATCTCTAATGGAACTTGAAATTCTTTGACTTGATAAGCTAGTCAGAATATTTTTCCAAGGAAACGGGTAGCACTCCATGTCTATATCCTCTGTTACTTTTGGATTTATTGTTAAATGTGACTTAATCGGATTGGGCCTACTCAAAAGTACATTATAGTTGCGGGAGCCAGCATTCTTTTGTCCCTACTCAATGGGCCATCCTAATCAAGGATTCTCATGCAATTCAGGTTTATGTTGTAGGGGCATTCCTTCCCACTTCTAACAACACTCTTATGTCATGATCAACCCCACAACCTTTCTGAGCAAAGAGTGTTGGTGAGCTGTAATAAATGTGATAGAACTTTCAGAAATACATGGACTATTACAGAGATACATAATTTGTGGAACATGAGTAATGATTCTGTTTGTTGGGATAACAAATTGAGATGAAATAAAAATTCTATTTTTTTCATCAAAGTGGAAAAGAAAAACAAAATTAATTGATGGTTTTAGGATTTGCTGTATATCAAGCCATCCTGAAACTCAGTGGCTTAGAACAAAAAATATTTATTGGCTTACACTTCTGTGGGTCAAAAATTTGGCTTAATTTAGGTCGCTGGCTCATCAGTGTTCAGTGTTTCCCTTCATGTGGTCATTCATCCTCAATATGGATTGCTCAGAGTAGTGTCAGGTTTCCCAGAGAGCACAAGTGGAAGATGCAAGTTCTTTTAAGGACTAGGCTCAGAACTCAAACACTCTGACTTCTGTGATGTTCTAGTGATCAGAGAAAGTCAAAAGGCCAACTTACATTTACAGGGATGGGAAATAGACTCCACTTTTTAAAGGAAAGAGCTAAAAAACTGGCCATGTTAATCTATGACAGACATCTACTCACACTGTTCTTAAACATCAGAGATAATAAACCAAAATCATATCAGGCAGGAATTGATATGCTATATTAAAAAAATTTAAACTTTACCATGAGGAGAAAGGGGAAACACTGAAAGGTTTAGAGTGGAGAAATTGATATGATTAAATATATGTGTTAGATATATCACATTGACTAAAGAATGGAGAATGAATTAGAATAAGTGTGAAAGCAGAAGTATTGTTTGTAATCTTACTGTGATGCTCCATGCAAGAGGTGGTTTGATCCATTGTAGAGGCTGTGAGAATACAAGAAGATATACAAATTGAAAAAAAAAATATTTAAGAGATAAGAACAATTAGGATCTTTGTGAAGATGACAGTGAACATAAGTGGGTAAGAAATCAAATAACACTGACAGAACTTAAAATATTAATTTGAGGTTATAACTTTAATTTGTTTGCACCTTAATTATTATCAGGCCCTGTACTAATATTTAAACTTGTATAGATGGTTTTCTATTATTAAACGTTGCCTTTAATGTTGTTCAATTATAATATGTATATCATTAGTTAATGAGTCACTAATATAGCAGGATGCTTAAATATAAACTTATTCCATAACATAGATGACCTACCTTTCTTCCTGATTGTTTAGAAGCAGAAAATAGGTATATGTTCTTTCCTGTGGGTTTTGAATTAAACAGAACATCCAGGGCTTCATAATGAGGCAGCAAGAACAACCAGAATTTTCCTAAAGGGAAACTAGCATTACTCTATAGTTTAGACTTCTCAATAAATTAACAATATTCATTGATAAAATTAAATGTTTTTGGTCCATCTATTTTCCATGGTTGTTACAATTAACATTCTGTACCCTGTTACACTTCTGACAAAATAGATTTAGGTTTACAACCAATACAATACTGTTTCATTCAGGGTCAGTAACTTCATCCCTTTTAATAGTTGTACTGTGGTGTTGTGCATAATGGTTTGGTGCTAATTCCCTTCGTACAAGGTTTTCTGCTGATGAGTAGTTTCAGGATAGCAATAGTTTATTCTAAAACCAAAAGATGGCATTTTACTCTCCTCAAGTTCTTACTTCCCTCTTCTTCTGTGCTTCATCTTTTCCAAGGGGAAAACATGCATAAATGGAAGCACTTTCCATGCATTAGGTATCTATTGAACAGGTCTACCTTCTGTCAGAGCATTTAGGTAAGATATAAATAAAAGAACAAGGTGAATACTACATTTTGTTATGCAGTTACCATCTAATTTTCACATAGACTGTTTTCAAGTCTAAGTGATATTCATATCACTTTTGCTTTTATTCACATTTATCATTATAAAAAGAAAGTAGAGATTTTAAGATGTCAGTTTCAGGGAGGGAGGAAGTGTTGTGAAGCCTTATTATCTTTATATGTGCTTATATATCAAACACTTTCCTCCATCCAACATTAAGAAATACAAAAGTAATGTCTGTTAAAGTTGAGTGGAAACTGACGTTGCACCTTCAAACAAAAATTTTAACTCATTCTAAACGTGAAATAAATCTTAGTAATGCCCTCAGTCCCTACAACAAATTAGCTCACATTAGAAAGCCAACTAAATATAAAGCAGCTGTGTGCACATCATTCTGCTTGATTGTACATTTTAGTTCATAATATGAGTAACCTTGTATGCATACTGAATAATCTATACCCAGAGGGTTGCTTGGATGGTAGCTAATAGACTTATATTATATTGATTGAGAAAGTTTGAGAGAAGTAGCTCCCCAAGCTACAGTAATGAGAAACAACCATACTGTTGTGCATCAATGATTACTTAGCTACAAAGGAAATATTACTTCCCAGACCTGAATTACCCTCTTATTAAAATGTATGTTTACTTCAAGTGGACAAATTAAGGAGTACTGGTTTTCAGGATAAAGCTGTAAATGATGGCTTTGAGGATCAGAGAGGAATATTTCCAAATACAACTTTATTTCAAAAGTAAACTGACATCATTTCTGATCTGTCATTTAGATTTAACTTGACTGGAATTTAGAAGTTGTATTCTACTTAATTTTAGTCCTTGATTTTAGCAATGACATCACACTTATAGAGGCAGATTGGAAGAGAGGCAGTTTTATAGAGTACAGTTATCATGACTTTTTCAACTATAGCATGTATCATAGTGTTTGGTATATAGTATGTCCTTAACAAATGTTCATTTTTATCGATCAAACACTCCATCGGTATCAAAAGATACTGGAATTTATAAAATACATGATAAATTTGAGGAATCCTTACACCTAAGAGAAGAATTATACAGGTAAAGCATAGGTATTTTTTTAAAAAAATCAAAATTGGGGCACCTGGGTGGCTCAATCAGTTAAAGCATCTGATTTTGACTCAGGTCATGATCTCATGATTCATGAGTTTGAGCCCCAAATAGGGCTCTGTGCTGACAGCTTGGAACTCAGAACCTGCTTCTGATCCTGTGTCTCCCTCTCTCTCTGCCCTTTCCCCACTCATGCTTTGTCTCTGTCTCTTTCTCAAAACTAAATAAACATTAAAAAATATTTCTGGGACACCTGGGTGGCTCAGTTGGTTAAGTGTCCGACTTTGGTTCAGGTCATGGTCTCATGGTTCTTGAGTCCAAGTCCCACGTCAGGCTCTGTGCTGACAGCTCAGAGCCTGAAGCCTGCCTTGGATTCTGTGTCTCCCTCTCTCTCTGCCCCTCCTCCACTTGAGCTCTGTCTCTCTCTCTCTGTGTGTTTCTGTCTCTCTCTCTCTCTCATAAATAAGTAAACATTAAAAAATTAACAAAAATATTTTTTTAAATCCAAATTGGAAATGAAGGCAAGGTAATGCTTTAATAGTTATATGATCTTGGGCAAATTAAGTAACCTCTCTGTTCGTCAGTTTCCTCATCTATGAAATAAAGCTGTTTATACATGAAAAGCATATAGAATAATACCTGACATATGTAAGCATTAAGTTAATATCTTATGATGATAATGCATACTTATTTTATTCTAAAATCTTGTATTAATCAGAGTCTAATCAGGAAAACAGAAACAATTATAATACCTAAAACAAAGATAATTTAATGTGGAAAATTTTGACAAAGGTTTGATAGATTTCTAAGAGGCCAACAAGGACTGATGAAACAATTGAGAAATTGGCATAAGCAGGAATTTATTAGTAGTATTGGACTATAAGGCCAAAGGGAGGAGCAGACGTAACAGAACCAGAAACTAGGGGTCACAGCCACTTAGGGGTACCTTGAACAATGTCAGTCTTCTACAAAGGGAGCTGCAGTCATGGACACCAAAAAAGAGGGAGAGAAATACTATGGTTTTGCCTTGTTCTCCAATATCTAGCCAGTGTCTTCCATTTCTCAAACCCATGTAGAAGTTAGTTGAACAAAAGAAACTTAGAAATGCCACCTGTAAGGAGTCAGCTCCTCATCATACAAGGTAGAACAAGGGAAGTACAAGGAATGGATCTGAGAGCCAATAGACCAAGGACTTGTACAATCCCACATTGGTAGTTCCCTTGAATTATTACTTTTTAAGTCAATCTCACTACACTGTAAATATCTTTGACAATAGAGCCTGGGTTTCATTGCTTCTTGTACTCCTGACCTTGCTCTCCTGTCAATACTGCACATTATAAGTGTCCAGTTGAGAGTATTAGTGGAGATTTTCACATAGATCTGAATCTCTTGACTTCTAGTATATAATTACTTTTTTCCTATGTGAACAGAGGATATTAATCAAATATGCCTGCTTTTCTTTTGCAAGATATGCCTTTTTTAAGTTTATTTTTATTTATTTTGAGAAAGAGAGAGAGAGAGAGAGAACAGGGGAGGGACAGAGAGAGAGGAGACAGAATCCCAAGCAGGCTCCACACCATCAGCTCAGAGCCCGATATGGGGCTCGAACCCAGGAACCATGAGATCATGACCGAAGCCAAAACCAACAGTCAGAAGCTTAACTGACTGAGCCACCCAGGTGCCCCAAGATATGCCTTTTTAAAAAATATTCTTGATACATTATTTGTTTGAGAGAGAGAGAGAGCAAGTGGGGGACGGCAGAGAGAGAGGGAGACACAAAATCCAAAGCAGGCTCCAGGCTCTGAGCTGTAAGTGCAGAGCCTGATGCAGGGCTCAAAATCATGAACCACGAGATCATGACCCGAGCTGAAGTCAGCCACTTAACTGACTGAGCAAACCAAGAACCCCAAGATATGCTTTAAAAACATTTTTTATGTTTATTTAGTTTTTGAGAGAGAGACAGAGCACAAGTGGTGGAGTGGCAGAAAGAGAGGGAGACACAGAATCTGAAGCAGGCTCCAGGCTCTGAGCTGTCAGCACAGAGCCCGGCATGGGACTCGAACTCATGAACCATGAGATCATGACCTAAGCTGAAGTCAGACTTCCAACTGACTGAGCCACCCAGGCACCTCTAAGATACACGTTTTTACTAAGATGCGAAGATGACTGCATGATACAGTAGCTGCATATCTGCACTGATTACAAATTAGCAATATATGCATATTGGCTGCTTGAGGCCCTGTGTTTATAAATCCTACTTATTTGTTGAACTCCCTAATTTACTCAGAAGGGAAAAAAAAAGCTCCTTTATATCTGAAATAAAGCAAAGGAATGCCATAATTTGTATGTCAGGTGTAGAAGTCAAATGCAGTAGTTTTCACCCTCGTTATTTTACCACCAACTATAAGAAATACATTTTATATTTCTTACACAGAGACATACACACACACACACACACAACTGAAACAAAAGTTTGAAAATGCAATATACTCTATTATAAATTGTTTTTAAAATGATGATTAAACCTGTGAAATTGATTTCACAGTCCACCAATGCATTGCAACCCATAGTTGGCAAAACACTAGTCTAATGGAATTATACCCTTGGCAGAGATTGGAAGTACATGTCATCTTAAGTTCCAAGTCTCTCCCTTGCTAGAGGTAATAAAGGGGGTCAGAACCTTGTCCCTCTATAGGTAGAGCCTGAAGAGTTCCAAGGCCTAGAGTAAGGGCAACACCTCACCCCGTGCCACCATGCCGTACCTGCCTAGTATTTGCCTCAATCATCAAATTGCTCTGAGCAAGTGAAGATTCTATCCTTAAGGCAGAGGGAATAAAACACTGAACATAACATTTAATTATGTTTTAGACATTATATTTCTTATGGTCTAAATCCCTTTAACCAGTCTCTGTGGGGCCTAAAATTTTCTTTCTTTTTTCTTTTTTTAAAACTGTTTTATGTTTTTTATTTATTTTTGAGAGTCAGAGAGAGACAGTGCAAGCAGGGGAGGGTCAGAGAGAGAGGGAGATACAGAATCTGAAGACAGGCTCCAGGCTCTTAACGAGCTGTCAGCACAGAGCCCGACATGGGGCTCAAACCCATGAACTGTGAGATTATGACCTGAGCCAAAGTCAGACACTCAACTGACTGAGCCACCCAAAAGCCCCTAAAATTTTCTTTTTCTAATTCACACAGAAAGCAGTCTGACCCATTCTGGTGAAGCATTCTTTATTCTGTCATATCCTGAAACAAAAAGGAAAGGGACTAACTAGAGGCCATAGTGGAAAATAAGCTCAATACAATTTGGCAGTCTATTATTGAAAAACAGCAAGCATTTTATTATGGTAAAACCAATGACTTTTCCCTTTTGAGTATCATCGTAGAGTTTCTCGTCGTTCACAATATTACATTTTTAAGAAGTTCTCTTTTTTCATAAACTTCAAGATTTCCATCAAGCTGTCTGAAAACAAAATGTTTTCCTTCAACACAGATGGCAGATTTGAGTGTTATACACAATTGGCCATATATCAAAAGATACATATAGCTTAAGGTATGGCTTTAAAATAAGATGCTTAATTAAATGAAGAACCCGCCAATATTTAGGAATATGAATGTAACTCCATCTTTTGGAAACTTCATCATGAATTCTCAGGTAAATTTTGTAATGGATTTTTAGTGCTGGAACACAATTATGCTCTGCTCATTGCACCCTCATCCACATAATAAACATAGTCATTCTAACCAGTGTTGGGATGATAAACAATACATAGTAGACAAATTCATCCCATAGGCACATGCTCAGTACTTCAGTGACCTTTATATGAATATAAAATTTGACATACTGTCTTTAAGACAAAGTCAACTCTTGAAATAGTTATGTTTATGGAAAGGAAAAAATAAAGGGCACATATATAATATTTAAAAATATGTCTGTCTTTGGAATATATTTTTAATTTATTTTTGGGAGAGTGTTAAGGGGGGAGGGGCACAGAGAGGTGGACAGAGGATCTGAAGCAGGCTCTGCACTGACAGACTGATAACAGTGAGCTCGATGTGAGGCTCAAATCTATGAACCTTAAGATCTTGACCTGAGCTGAAGTTGGACTTTCAACTGACTGAGCCACTCAGGTGCCCCTGCCTTGGATATAATCAAAAGATACCTGTAAAATAAAATGCATATCCATGAGTTGTAGCACTATAGTTGGGGTCTGGACTTTGGTTCTAATTCTGGCTTTGTCATTTAAACAGGTACCTTGGAAAAGTTACTTAACTTCACTAACGCTTATTTTTCTCATCAGTAAAGTGAGGCTAATAATGGAATAAAACTCACAAAGCTGTGGCAAAGATTAAATGAGATTATATTTGGAACAGGACTTAATTCAATGCCTGGAACATGGAAAGCTGCCAATAGATAGTCTCGACAATAACAAATATCCATGCTATAAGTAGAATGATGATTATTATTTACATATATTTCATTTCTCCTGGCTCAGCCTTGAGCTTTTTGTCCCATCAAGTGATTGTTGGTAGTCCAAGACTCTGCTGAGAATGCAGATGAACTAATGGCATTTACTAAGAATGAAGTGCATATTCATATTTATATAAGATAGAGATAGAACTGTTTCATTTGTAGAGGTTTATGCTAAAAATCTCTTCTTCACCAAATAATCAGTCACATTTTGAAAGTAGCTTTATGGTGCAGCAGAATGACAAAGAAATGATGCATCCTTTTTAATTTCTATCCATCCTTTCTTGACAGGCTCAGTTATCAGCACCATTGTCTATGTACCCTGCCACATCAAGAGCTATGGAACATGAATTCACAGCTCTTATGGGAAAAGCCCAGTGGTGATAATGCGGAAGTACCATATGTGAAGATGATATAAAATCAAATTTAGGCAAAAAAAAAAAAAAAACTGATTATCACCTCATGCAGTGCAATAAATGAAAAGACCTTTAAAATCTATGAATTAGTCCCTAAAATCTCACACTATGAATATTAAATAAATTTTCTTCTTGGAGAGCAGGATCCAAGTTTTTTTGACCCAAACAAAGAAGTGTACTTCTAGATCATTGTTGCAGTTCAATATTACAAGGAATGAAATTTGAGTAACAATTCCTCAGAGACTGGTAACTAAATAATAACTGCTACTCTATGTGCTCCCACTTATGAGAAAATTGAAATAATCTGAAAGTAGCAACAAAGTGTCTTACCTGAAAATGACTTATGGTAGTTTTGAGAACAGAGAACTATATCTTGGCAAGCATCAGTCTCCACCATACACGGCTGTAACAGGACATTCTATCTCTGTGTCATGAACACAGTTTTTGGAGGAAAACATTGAAACCATATAATTTCTTCACAGTCTGCTGGCATTGTAGTTCTTCATGTAAAATAATCCCACTGTTACAGTAAAATTATTTTGCTTTGAGTTAAACAGGTCATTTGAGAGGCGCCTAGGTGGCTCAGTCGGTTGAGTGTCTGACTTTGGCTCAGGTCATGATCTCAGGGTTTGTGGGTTTGAGCCCCACATTGGGTTCTGTGCTGACATCTTGGAGCCTGGAGCCTGTTTGGGATTCTGTACCACCCTTTCTCTCTGCCCCTCCCCAACTCCTGCTGTCTCTATCTCTCATAAATAAATAAACAAAAAATTAAAAAATAACAGGTCATTTGAAGGAATTAAACATTATATTTTTAAGTGGCTTTCAGAATATCCTGAATTTGGACATAACTTAAAACTTTCTATGAAAGAAAATGGTTTATATTTTCTACATTAGTAACCCAGTCACAATTCCTTATATATTTAAGAGCTTAAAATGTGTAGCAAATATATTCATAGTGAAAATGATTAATTATTACTAAAAATGATAATTTACTCAATGTCACCCCTAAAATAGACATCACAACTGCACAGGTAATATGGTACTTTTGAAAAAATAATAATACTGTGATAATGAACAACAAAATATTTTGGAAATTTATTAACTGGTAAACTTCACCATATAAATTTAATGCATAAGTCATTTTCTGCTTATTGAGATTTGTATAATTTTCTTCAAATTATATTTATGTTTTATAATTAGCCAGGCACTAATTTTCCTTATAGAATATATAGGTGGATCAAATATAAGTTTTTAAAATATTAGGATAATTCTCTTCCCTAACTCAAACTGATTTTGCAAAGTAATTTTCTTCCAGTGATTCTGAAAAACCACTCATGGCCCGTTCATTATTCTCCCAATCTTATTTCAAATTTAGAACTTCTCTTCCATAGTGCATATGCTCTTACCATGCCCTAGGACATTTTGCCCTGATGTTAATCTCTGGTCCAATATGAGAGTTATATCTCTCATTGATAGTATAATTTAGTATATGTGACAATACCATCTGGTAGAATTTGAATCAAAACTCTAATTCACCTTCTATTACACTGAAATGAACACCTTTCCATTAGGTTCTAGACTTGAGACCAGGGACAGCTCTCCAATGACGGCACACAGACCATGTTTATTGGAATCAATCAAGGGCAAATCCCATTACCAATTCCCCAAAGTGATCTACTTCCATTTTAAAATGGATTGCTAGGACAATCGGGAAAGATGGCTGAGAAGCAGGGAGCTCTGTAATCCGCGCACGCCCAAATGGATTGAACTGAGAAGGACTGAAGGGATAAAACGTGGATTTGAAAGTGGGGGAAAGAAGAAACAGGCGCCAGAAAGAAGACAACCTCAAAGATGCCTGAATGAGTGACTGTGATCTGGGAACGTGGAGGACAGAAGGGTCCCGGTGGTGCAGGGGAAGGAGCCCCTGAGCCCAACACAGGGAGAGCGAGCTGTGCCCCAGAGAGACCAGGGGAAGAGAAAGAGAGATGGAAAACGCACCTAGAACCATCTCTAAGGGAGGAAAAACTCGCCCATCTCCCCATATATAACTGCCGGGCGCTGGGAGAGAAATCCGTCCCATCTGGCCGGCGAATTCTTCCTTGGGCACAGCGGCAGCAGCATCCACTCCAAGCCGCAGCGGGAGCGGCGACGGTGCAAAAAGCGGCGTCGGCGCCAAGAAAGGCGCCTTGAAAAGCGACAGCAGCGGCGGAGGCGGCTGCTGTGGCTCCGCGAAAGGGCGGTGCAAGCCGGCCGGGAGGCCGGCCGCCAGCAGGAAAGCATCTCATCCCCGGTGAAGGTGTTGAACTGCACGGACTGGGATTTGGAAGTGAGGCAGAGCTTGGAGAATACAGTTTGGCTCGCCAGCAGCACAGAGATATCGGACTCAGAAGGGCGAATTGCAACGCTTGATTCCGGCAAAGCTTTGAGGCGGCGCCAAACTTCTCCCCTCAACCACCAAGGTGGGGCCTCGGAGAGAGCAGAGCCCCCCCGAGACCTGACCTGACGCCAGACCACGCCCATCCGCACAGGGGAGTTGTCTTTTTTTTTCTCTTTTTTTCTTTCCTTTTTTCTTTGCTTCTCCTTCTATTCTGCTGCCATCCAGATATATATCCCGTAGCATATTCTTATCTCTCCTCTTGGCTGGCTATATGCTTTTAGACTGCCCACAGACTTTTGCTGTCCCTGTCCCCACCTTGTTTTTTGTTTCTTTTTGTTTTTGGTTCTTTTTCTTCTCTCTTTTCTTCTCTTCTTTCTTTTCTTTCCATTCCTTTCCTTTCCTTTCCTTTCCTTTCCTTTTCTTTACTTCTTTCCCCTTTTGCCTTGCTTGTTTGTTTGATTTGTCTGTGCGTTTGCATGCTTTTGTTGCCTGTATGCTAGTCTGTTTCCTTTTCAGGGATACTTCAAAAAACAAGCCAAAGTATACATGGTGGAGAGTCCCATTTAACTGACCAGGGAAATAAAATAATCAGAGGCACAACAAGCGAAACCGAGGGAAACCATTAAGAGAACACTTTCTGAAACGACAGGTCCTGGACAGTCAATGAGCCTCCCTTAACAGAGCAATACTAACAGGTGCCCAGTACGTAACGAGCTTTTAAAACTGACAAGAGACAGGAAGCCAGCCAAAATGACGAAGCAAAAGAACTCTCCTTTTAAGCAACTCCAGGAAGAAGTCACAGCCACAGAACTGCTCAAAACAGGCTTAAACAACATAACTGAACAAGAATTTAGAACAATTGTCATAAAATTATTTGCTGGATGTGGAAAAAACATCAAGGAAGCTATTGATAAACAGACTAGGGACCTTCAAAATAGCTGTGACGAGTTAAAAATGGCTATAAATGAGGTGCATAACAAAATGGAGGCAGCCACTGCACGGATTGAAGAGGCAGAGAGGAGTATAAGTTAGTTAGAAGACACAGTTATAGCAAAAGAGGAAGCCGAGAAAAAGAAATTGATACAGTAACACGAAAAGAGATTTCGATAATTGAGTGATACAATCAAACTGAACAATATCCGTATCATAGGAATTCCCGAAGATGAGGAAAGACAAAAAGGTCCTGAAGGGGTACTCGATCAAATTATAGCTGAAAACTTCCCAAATATGGGGAAAGAAATGGACTTTGAAATCCAAGAGGCCCAGAGAACCCCCTTAAGACGTCACTTGAATCGACCTTTGGCACGACATATCATAGTGAAACTGGCAAAATACAAAGACAAAGAGAGAATTCTGAAAGCAGCTATGGAAAAAAGGGCCCTAACAGACAAAGGGAAACCTATCAGAGTGGTTACAGACCTTTCTAATGAAACTTGGCAGGCCAGAAAGGAATGGCAGAAAATCTTCAATGTGATGAACAGGAGAAATT
>JAQQST010001057.1:0-13627 GCA_028646485.1 Cryptoprocta ferox | reverse complement strand
GGTGGGGGTGAGGTAGAGGTGGGGGTGAGGTAGGGTGGGGGTGAGGTAGAGGTGGGGGTGAGGTAGGGTGGGGGTGAGGTAGAGGTGGGGGTGAGGTAGGGTGGGGGTGAGGTAGAGGTGGGGGTGAGGTAGGGTGGGGGTGAGGTAGAGGTGGGGGGTGAGGTAGAGGTGAGGTGGGAGGTGAGAAATCACGTCGTGGATCTCCTTATTCACAGACTCCAGGGGGCTAGCTGGCCCTCGCCGAAGCGTGTTTGCAGCCCCAGCCTACCCTCACGCTGTCTGTGTGCTCACTCGGGGACACGCGCAGGGTGGCGAAAGATGTGAGCGTCCTACACCCTGTTCCCAGCCGAGGTTTAATAAGGCGACACCTCGCCTCCTGTGTGGGCTCACGCTACACACAAGCGTCCTTTTCATGGTCTATTTAGCGCCACGTTTTTGCATTTCGGTTGGTGATTGTGCTGGGAGTGGCCCACGCCCGGTGCTGCCCGGCTGAGCCGCGTGGCCACGTGCGAGCACACTCCGGTGCCCGCTCTCCCGGCCGTCCCTGCCCTGTGCCCACAGCGATGGCGGGGAACCACACAAGGGGAGGCTTGAGCATCTCATGTATCGGCGAGGATGCTAATGCGAGGGGAGGAACGGGTCAGATTTGTGAGCAGGCCAAACCGGGAGCGCGGTGGTCTCGCCCGGGTGACACGGGGAACATTGCCCCCAGGGGACACTTGGAAACGCCTGGAGACGGTTTGGGGTTGTCACAGTTGGGGAACTGGGGGTGCTGGCATCAGTCGGTGGAGGCCAGCCTGTCCCGGACAAGACAGCCCCCAGAACAGAACGGTCCAGCCCCAATGTTGGGAAACCCTGAGCTAACGTAATGGCGGGTGACAGGTGGACGGGAGTGTGAGGGATAAAATGGCAGTGTTAGCGTGCGCGTCGAGGGCGGGGATACGTGATCAAGGCAGCGTTCATCAGCCAGGAGCCCAACGCCAATACCGATGTGCCGAGGCCACCCACGTCACACGGGGACACCGAGTGCAGTCCCAGGAGTGGCCTGTGTCCCTGCGTGTGTAGACTCCCGCACCGGCGGCATCCAAGGTGGCCACACTTTGAAGAGGGTCTTGGGTGAAGTGGAACCGTGTGGGCCAAGTGACCAGGATGGTGGACGCTCTGGAAGTAACGTCAAGCGAGCGAGGACGGTGAACCGGGAGCGGAGCCGTGAGTGAGCGCTGGATGGTCGTCTGGGGGGGCAGGGCCGGAAGTCCTCTGAGTGTCCTGCGGGCACACGGGGTCCGGGCTGCAGGCGGAGAGGCAGGAGTCCGCTGAGGAACGCTTTTCTAGCAGACGCGGCCGCCGGCCAGAGCAGGTGCGCGGGGGGACTCTGTGTTGTACGCGCATCGTGCGTTCCCCACGGACACTCCAAACAGGAGAGGCGAGCGCGTTTCCATCGAACAGGCGTGGTGAGAGCCCCTGGGGAGGCGCAGGGTGCTGGGGGTGCAGGTCAACACTCGCAGACTTTGGAGCCCCCATGTGCGGGCGGGAAGAGCTGGTTGGACGTGCCTGCGCTGAAGGAAATAAACCCTTCACGGGGTAAAGATGAACGGGAGTGTGTCGTCAGCCTGCGCCCCTCGGAGGAGGTGACGTGGCCTGAGAAGACCAGCCAGCGGGCTGTGCGGCAGCCGTGGACAGGAACGGCCCCGGCACATGAGGACAGGGCTATGTGGCCGGACATGGCGAGCACAGGTGTCCGTGGGCAAGATGAGGAGGGGCTCGGGCCAAACCAGGGAGAGTTTGGGATGTGACGGGGACAGGGAGACGGCCTGCCGACATCCCCCTGGCTGGCATGCAGGGAGCACACCAGGAGCAGGGCGGGTTGGGGAGGACTGGGTAAGACCCATCGACGTGCAGGGGAGACGGTGGCTGGTACCAGGGTGGTGTTGGGGGGGGGTGATGCTGAGAAGCCATGGCTTCCAGATGCATTTAAAGGAAACCTGACAAGAGACCCCTGGAGACCACCAGGTCCAGCCCCCTGCACGGAGCCCACTGCTTCCTGACGGGACGGACACACCTGAGAGCGAGCACGCCATCTGACTCAGTGTAGACCAGTGCGCCGTGAGAGGGAGCGGTCCAGACACCCTTGTCCTCAGCTCCTGCTTAGGGGGAGTGACATTTCCACAGTAGGACAGGCTGAGGGAGGGGTGTGCCTGAGCAACCAAAGCCCCCTCGGGGGCATGTGAAGGTTGAGTTGCCTGTGGGACACTCGGGTGGACATGACAGACGAGCAGTTCAGGTCAGGAGCTCGGTGGGCACAGGCGGGCATGGCAGTCGCGGGGAGGGGGGAGGAGGCTGTGCAGGGAGAAGGTGTGGCTGGAGACCCAGCCCAGCTCTGGGTTGCAGGTTGATAAGCAGATGAGCCATGGAATCAGGGGTCAGCAAAGAATATAGAGCCCGACCCACTGAAGTCGGGGCACTGGGCTCCGTCCGCCTGAAGGTCAAGCCAGACGGGGCAGGGGGTGACGTTGGTTTGGCCACTTGGTGACATTAGCAGGAACGTGGGAGTAAAAGCCAGGTGGAGGACATTGGCGGGAGAGCTGAGGGACAACGTAGGGGTCGGGACCAAAAAAAGATGGGTAAAGCCACCCACCGACCGTCCAGACTTTCTCTTTGCCGCTCTTGTCCTGTGCACTTGACCCGTGTGTGTGTGTGTGTGTGCGCGCGCGCGCGAGCTTTTGAAAACAAAACGAGATCGCTCTGCACTCGATATTTTGAAATCTGCTCGTATTAATCAACCAATATTTCTGGCCACCGGCCGTGTGCCCAGAACAGTCCTGGACTCCCAGATGGGGCCGTGACACAGGCGTCTCCGTCTCGGCCCCAAAGCCAGCACACTGGTGCAGGGGACGAGACAGGTATCACATTAATGATTATGAGTTCAGTAATGGTGTGTTCAGGGATTGTCACCTGTGCAGATGAGCCATGGGGGAAGGATTGTCACGTGTCCAGAGGAGCCATGAGGGGATTGTCATGTGTGCAGAGGAGCCATGGGGGGGATGGTCACCTGTGCAGATGGACTATGGGGTTACTGTCACCTGTTGCAGGGAAGCCATGGGGGGGATTGTCACCTGTGCAGATGAGCCATGGGGAGTATTGTCACCTGTGCAGAGGAGCCATGGGGGGATTGTCACCTGTGGAGATGAGCCATGGGGAGTATTGTCACCTGTGCAGAGCAACCATGGAGGGGATTGTCACCTGTGCAGAGGAGTCATGGTGGGGGAATTGTCACCTGTGCAGAGGAGCCATGGGGAGTGGGAATTAATCAGCAAAGGGGGAAATGCTGCCCCAGGCATCACAAAATATGATTTCATGTCATAAAACATTTTTCTATTACGAAACGCACGTTGACCCTGTGTCACAAAAAGGCGCCAAGGAGCCAGTGACGCTGTGGTTTTGAGAAGCTCCCCAGACAATACCCTGCATCCTCACCACACTGGCAGCCACCTGCGCAGATGCACGGTGGCCGAGGTCCAGGGGGTCTCAGGGGCTCCAGTGTGTGGGGCCCAAAGGCCCCCTTTGTTTCTCAGTTTTGAGCTTTTGAATAAAGCGGTTTTGCACGTGTAGAAAAAGAACTGAGCGTTGAGCTAGACAAAAATTAGGTAGCATTTCTAGGCACTGTTGAGAAGATTCTCCCCGGGGGGCATTAAACACAGTTTGAGCTGCAGACCCTCCCTGGGGTCAGCGGGTGCTGGGTGGTGGCGGGGGTGAGGCGTGTCTAAGGGCAAACGGAGGAGGGTGCACAGCGGGGAGCCACTGCCGGTCCCTGGCTCAGCGCAGGAGCGCCCCAGATGGAGGCCGAGTGCACAGGTGCCACCCTTGGGGTTTGCCAAGGTGACCCAGAGCTGGTGTCTGAAAAGCAGGGTGGAGAACGGCAGCGTGGCCATGAGCTCATGGGGGCCGCGGCTGGAACGGGGCAGCCTGTGCTGTGCAGAGGAGAGTGGAGACCAGGAGGGGGGGTGGAGGGCGCAGGGACTGGGCATCATGCATGTTCATTCCGCAAATGAAATAGCCCACAAACGTATCCTAAGCTGTTCTTGCAGGAGCCATCTCTGTTGTCGGAACCCCCCACCGGCCAAATGCATCTGCCCTCAGGTCCCCGGGCAGTATCCCTGTGGCAAATCACACCCTCGGGGTGGAGGTGGGAGGGTGGAGGAGGTGGGGGTGGGGGCAGAGCACAGTCAGGTCTTCATACCATCCCTCTGCCCCCTGCTGGGAGGTGAGTGTGCAGGACCCTCCCATCAGGGACGGGCCAGACGGGCCAGCAGGTGTCTTGTTCTGATTCCTTCCCGGTGCTGCCAGAGAGCCAGCACTCACGTCCCTAGTAACCGAATGACAAATTTCAAAAATGGTAGTTATGTTGTTGGGATTTAGGTAAATTACAAAGTATTTGTTCACGTTTAAAATACGGAGCTCAGTCGGTTAAGTTCTGACTTCAGCTCAGGTCACGATCTCTCGGTTCTTGAGTTCAAGCCCTGTGTCGGGCTCTGTGCCGACAGCTCGGAGCCTGGAGCCTCTCTTTCCCTCTCTCTGTCCCTCTCTGACTGTGCTCTGTCTCTTAAAAATGGGGAAGAGAAAAAATTGCTTCCAAAAGATGCATCTTCCCAGAGAGGTGTTTTTTGTCCATGGCATCCTTAGATTTACGTGCAACTGTAAGCTGTACGTAACAAAGCAAACTTTGGATGAAGAAAAACTAGTCGTTGATAATCCAGTGCTGAAGAGGAAGCTAGAAGACTGTTTATACCCTTAAATTATCATAAAACTGATACCTTTTCGGAGGCTCACTCGGGAGATTTGGCAACATTGCCTGGAAAAAATTGTCACCTCCGTCAGGCAGGTATTCTTTTTTTTTTAAGTTTATTTTGTGGGGTGGGGCAGAGAGAGGGAGAGAGAGGATCCCACGCAGGCTCTGTGCTGTCATCACAAAGCTTGATGAGTGGCTTGAACCCACAAACCATGAAATCATGACCTAAGCCGAAAACGAGAGTCAGGCGCTCAACTGATGGGGCCCCCAGGTGCCCCAGACAATTATTCTGTTTTATTGCTACTTGTAGGAAAAGCTACATGGTGGAGAAGCCATCTTACATCATCGTGTGTGTGTGACTGTGTGCATGTGAGTGTAACACGCACGGGCATGCACTTTTCTCCCTAGATGTACAGATGGGGTCACCTAGATCATTCTCCATGGGTGACAAGCCCTTTTGGTTAAAATACACACTTTGGGTATTTTTTTGGATTGGCAACATATATACCCTTCTCATCTCCAAGCACAACTGAGGGAAGACACTCCCCCTATTAAAAATGCATCCACTACCCTTCCCTTCCTCCCAGGGTAGCTTCTTTGTGACGGATGTCCTCATCAAACGTGGAACCCACACTGTTTCCGTAGCATCAGCCATGCAGATGGTGCATGATGGGTGCCTGGATGTGGCCTGGAGAAGGACAGGAGGGAGGGGACAGCATGGCATCCGTGGCCAGGGGCACAGACAGGTTCCCTGTCTTCATGCCTCAGGACAGCGGCTTGCTGGCCCTCCCCCCTGCCCAGGCCGAAGGCACATGGCCCGTGGTGCCTACTGTCTCGGTCTCATGTGGTGTGTGCACGTGGCTAGTACTTGAGCTGCGTGGTGTCTGTCTACCGGACTAGGTGCAGTAGACCCAGCGTCCAGGCACAGGAGTGTTCAGGAATGTCTTCACTGCACGTGACGCTGGCCAGCACCACGTGTCCGTTACCACTGTCCCCATCTCCAGAGGATGCCAGGCCAGGCTCTGCGGGCCTCTGGCCTGTGCACCTGCCGGCTGTCGGGCCAGTGCCTAAGCCATCTTGTAATGGGACTTCTCTGTTGAGTGTGTCTCTTAGAATTCTCTGGCCCGACCAGAAAAAGAAGTTAATTGGGTCACATTTGTCCCATGCTCTGTTTTGGGGCTCGGCGCTGAGAGGGCGTGTGTGGAAGTTGATTCCGCGGGAGGGATGGGAAGGAGGACCCCCTCCAGGTCCCAAGAGGGAAGAGCTTTCGGTCCCGTCGGGAGGACCTGGCCCGGGTTTCAGAGGGTCCGCGCTCCAGCAACTGTCCTTGCCGCTCAAGTCCTCACCAGTGTCCCATCTTTTCTTGCCAGGAGGACCCCGTGGGCGCCATCGCCCGTGACGGCGAGGCGCAGGCATGGCGGGCGGCATGGCAGGAGGCGTGGCTGCCGACACCGCCAATCACCTGCCCTTCTTCTTCGGCAACATCACCCGGGAGGAGGCAGAGGACTACCTGGTCCAAGGGGGCATGAGCGACGGGCTGTACCTGCTGCGCCAGAGCCGCAATTACCTGGGCGGCTTCGCGCTGTCGGTGGCGCACGGGAGGAAGGCGCACCACTACACCATCGAGCGTGAGCTCAACGGCACGTACGCCATCGCGGGCGGCAGGGCGCACGGCAGCCCCGCCGAGCTGTGCCACTACCACTCCCAGGAGTCCGACGGCCTCGTCTGCCTCCTCACGAAGCCCTTCAACCGGCCGCCCGGCGTGCAGCCCAAGACCGGCCCGTTCGAGGACCTGAAGGAGAGCCTCATCCGGGAGTACGTGAAGCAGACCTGGAACCTGCAGGTGAGCCCCCCCCCCCCCCGGCTTCCTGGCTGCAGGGCACAGCTCCCCTCCTAGCAGGGCACCCTGCCTGCCACCCACGGGGCCCCTCCAGACGGGCATCGCGGGTGTCAGCCGTGTGCATGTACCTGACAGGGCCGTTCCGCACACACCGATGGGCTCTTGATTCTATAGCTTCCTGAGATCTGTCGCAGAACGTTCTGGATGAGCAGACACGGAGCTGCAGCAGCCCGTGCTTGGCCCCTGATGTTGCCTCCCACGCCCCTAGTGATGGGCCGTAATCAGCCCATAAGGTCCCACTGCCCATCTTTCTCAGCTCCTGGGCGGGTGGCCCTGAGCCCGTTGGTGTGGCCACAGGGAAGGGTGCATGTGTTTAATTCGTATATATTGACAAACTGTCATCCAGAAAGTCCCCAGGGGCTGTGACAGCTCAGTCCCCACCTCACCGTCAATAGCACTTGATGTCAGGAGCCACCAGGCTGGTTGACGGTCTCCTGCTTGCGCCCGTGTGCTGGGCCCTTTGTCTTGCGTTGCCTGGATGCACGCGTCCTGTGTTGGTGGTCCGCCCCGTGCACACGGGTGTGTGACAGCACAGGCTTTCTGAGGGCCCCATACAGGGACTGCTTCTGTCCTCGGACACAGTCTGCACTGAGTTCACCGGGCAGGCCGGTAGCAGTACTCCATGCTCAGTCATTGTCATCAGCACGGATCGGATGTGCCCCAGACCTTCTGTTTTACCTCTTTTTTTTTTTTTAAGTCAGATACAGCAGATTTGTAGAGTGGTAATTTATGCACAGTAAAATGAAACTTTTCTGATGTCCAGTTCTATGATTTTTGACCAACACACGGCCCCGTGTAGGTCCCACCCCAGTCAGGATTTGCTGCCCTCAGCAGCCCCCCGCCTGTCATCCGTCCCTCCATTGTAACCTTTTCCAGAATATCGTATGTGAAGGGACTTACGCAGCCAGTACCGTTTTGGGCTGCCTCCTTCCTGCACTCAGACCTCAGCTGGCTGTGTGTGGGACGCCGCTGTGGGACGCACCGTGTCACTCACAGCTTCTGTTCCTCAGGCCATCTGTGCAGCATGACAAACTTTCCATCCCCAGCTCCTGCCAATCTTCCCTCCTCCCTTCCACCCCCTAGTTTGGGTTCATTATGTACTTTTTAATGTTTATTTGTTTTTGAGAGAGACAGAGCATGAGCAGGGGAGGGGCAGAGAGAGAGGGAGACACAGAATCGGAAGCAGCTCCAGGCTCCGAGCTGTCAGCACAGAGCGCTACGCAGGGCTGGAACTCACCAACTGCGAGATCATGACCTGAGTTCAAGTCAGACTCTTAACCCACTGAGCGCCCCCCCCAGGCGCCCCTGGCTTCATTATATTTTTATTTTTACTTCTGGTCCTCTTTCTAGCTTGCAGTAATCCACATTGGGGTCTTCATTTACACTGTGGAGAATACATTCTCTCTGTCTCTCTCCCCCACTGAGCGCTGTGGGGAAGGGAACTCACCCAGCTGTCAGCCCCCTTCTGTATTTGTTTTCCACATTGTCATGTCCACATTGTCGTGGTCACATCCTCCACGCCCTGTGGCCACACGTCCTGCACGGACAGTCAGCAGAGAGTGAGAGCTCGGAGGAGGCGTCGGTGGGCAGGTGGGAAAACCACATCTCCCTTGCGGCTCACATCCCGGGGCTTCTGTCGGGAAGGGCCCCCCGGTTAGTGCTGGGCTGCAGTCCACGGAGGGCAGGGGACCCGGTCTCTGCACCTCATGGATGATGCCAGACGGTTTATGAAACCCCATCTGGCTTTTAAAGGTCAGGCTCTAAAGTCTATATTGTTACTTCCATACTTGAAGATACTTAAATCCTCTATAAGGATCTTACTGGTTTTATTTGGTGAATGAATGAATTACCACCTCAGGACTTAAGACGGATTAGAAGTGATTTCTGCGTCTTTTTCTCATTTTCACTCTGTACCCTTCTGCCCCCTTCTCGCCACAGGGCCAGGCTCTGGAACAGGCCATTATCAGCCAGAAACCGCAGCTGGAGAAGCTGATCGCCACCACGGCCCACGAGAAGATGCCCTGGTTCCACGGCAAAATCTCGCGGGTTGAATCTGAGCAGATTGTCCTGATTGGATCCAAGACAAATGGAAAATTTTTGTAAGTATGGTGTCTTTTTCCCTGTCACCTCCCTCCGCCGGGCCTGCTTGGACAAGTGGGGTAACTCAACCTCCCGGTTCCTGGAGCTCCCGTGGCCCCGGGGAAGGCTCACGTGCCGTCACGGGGCAGCAAGCAGGTGGCCCGCTGTAAAGACGTTCCCAGTCAGAGATGTCACTCGTAATGCAGCATTTGTCGCCCAGTCCGAGCCCAAAGTGAGCATTCTTCTCAGGCACGGGAATGGGGGGGGGGGTGCGTGAAGGTCAAAGAAATGTTACTTAGCCGCACAGTTTGCTTTACGTGGCAAGGTGGGGCACGTGGCGATACCCGTGGCTCTCCGTCTGAAATAGAAACCCCGTGCTTTGTTCCCTCTGTCCCCCAACGTCTCACACTTGACTTCTCTCTTTACTTGGAACTAATTGCCGTCCCTGAGGCAGAGAATCGAAGAGAATTTTCAGGGAGTTTGAACGGTTTCCTACGGAAGGTGACAAACTCAGAAGTGCGGTGTGCATCCCGCGCTCTGTTGTTGTTAACCCTAGTGACCGATGGACATCAATACTGGGGATTCTGGAGACGCAGGCCACCTTGGGGCGGGGCCAGCGGTCAAGGACGGCACCGCGCTGCCTTCTGGAGGGTGTCAGCCTTATTCCCAGAGGAGCCGTGGCCGGGGGCACGCTCACCTGCTTGTCACTGCTCAGTCACTCTCCAGAGATGCTGACCGGGCGCCCCAGGGGACAGTCACCAAGTCTCACCTTGGACACTTACAGATGGCACTTAGCGCCATGGTCAGGCAGGTGCAGTCACACCCGGGAGGCTTTTAAACTGTTCCCAGAACTCGGAGTGCTTTCGCTGAGCATCCATCTATTAAAAGAATTTTATTCAGATATTACCATCATATCTTTTATTTGAAAAATGACCTTAAATACAAAACTCTTCTTTTAAAAACGATTCTGCAAACACGAGCAGGACAGCTCGGGCTGGCATGCGGCGGGTGCCCAAACGGTGATTTAGTGCCCGCCGTAGCAGCCTCCGGCAGGAATCGTCTGCGGGAGATATTTTCTCCTTGCGTGGCACCTGTCAGCTCATTTCCCCCTGAGGTTTGGACTTTTACCATCTTCTTTGGAATAATTTCCAGCACAAATGTCATGGGGCTGCGTGAAGTCGGCCCCGAGTGGTGCAATCCAAAGAGAAAGTGAGGCCTCGCTCCTCCTCACGGGTCCAGCACCTGATCCCAGGCTCGCTGGGGCACAGCTGTGGTCAGAGACGGTGGCCTGCTCCCCACTCAGAGGAGGGGCCCCACCCTGGGACAGCCGAGGGCTCACAGCTGTCCTTCCTTCCCCAGGAGTCTTCTCCTGCCTCGTCCAGGATTTCCCATAGAATGTCTTTCTGGCTGCTTTCCAGTCATTTCAGTTGACTTACCCGTCCGTGAACGCGCATTCACTAGAATCCATAGCTGTGGAGGCACTGAATGCCGGCACCATTCTGCACGTTAGAGATGGAGGTGTGAGCCACACCGCCGGCTGCCTCCTGAGCCTACATCTCAGTGGGAGAAACGGGCACCAAACAGAATAGGAGCCGTGGCACGGGTGCGTGTGCAGAAGGAAAGGGGAGGAGCACACGTGTGTGGGCCCTGGGGGGATGGGCATGAGCTGCAGGGCCAGACCTAGGAGGGCTGGGCCAGGAGGAGTCGGGCCATCCGCCTTCAGGAGGGTGTCAAGGCAGGTTCAGCTCAAGTTCAGGGGGACCCGTCTGGCTGGGTGTAGGAAAGAGACAGGGCAGCGATGCGGAAGGAGGCACACTCGGAGGCCACACTGTGTGGTTCATGTGCGCTTGAGCCAAAGAGCGGCGTTCGTTTCTCTGCAGGTCTCAGGGCACTCGCGTTCTCGTGCCTGAATGCAGGAACCCTGGGGATGCTTGCTGGGGACGCAGGTCGTGGCTGCCGGTGTGGCCCTGCCGCGAGGATCTGTGCTGTGTTCCGTGCCCCTGGTGCGCCCGGTGCTGGTCAGGGCCGGGGCCCTGTGTCTCTTCTGAGTACACGTGCCCTTACTGTGAGCGCGGTTCCTCTGTGTCCTCTGGGGTCCCCGGCACGTGTTTCCGTGAGGTGGAAGGCAGGATTTCGGGATGGACGTGGCCGCGGGAGAGGCTATACTTGGCGAGCAAGCCTCACGTCCGTCAGCCTTCTGTTCCCCTGATGTTCACGGCTCCTTGTCCAGCCTTTCCCCACGTGGGGCTGGCCTTCTTGCTCTGCGTTGCTGAGGTCCTACACTGGTCTGTCCCAGCCCTTCCGGGACACGGTCCGGCTCCAGTCGGCTGCCTGCCGTGTGCTTCTCACGCCCCCCACCCCCTCCACGCTTGCTCAGGGCACTTGTTTCTTTCATGACCCCATCTTAGACCCCAAGGCCAGCCTTCCCTCCCTGGGGCCTCCCAGAAGCACCTGGAAGAATGATAAGAGCCCAAGAGGCTCTCAGGTCCAGAAACAAAACCTAATTTTTGTGGCTGTTAATAGCGGGCATCATGAACTTAAGATACGTTAACGCATGTCAGTGTGCGGTGCATAATGTCTAGCGCTTTGTCGAAGGGTAATAAATACAGATCTTCCCCCACTGATGATGGGGTTATGTCGGGATAAACCCTTAGTAGGTGGAAAATATCGTAAGTCGAAATGCATTTAATATACCTACGCTACTGAACAAACCCCATGGCTGGGCCTTGCCCACCACGGGTGCACGCACCACACTTGACATGAACGTACACTTGGGCTGAGTCATCGACCGAAGCTGATCTGATCGTCTAGTGTTGACTGTCTCGCATGGTTTCTGGAACATGGTGCCGAAAGGAACACACAGAACTGTTGTCCATGAATGTGTTGTTTACCCTCTTGTTGGCATGGGTGCCTGGGTGAGGTCGCCCTCCCGGCATCCCAGAGAGAACCCTGCCGCACATCTCCAGCCCGGGAAGAGATCCACCTTCACATCTGAAGTGTGGTTTCTACCGAATTAGCGTCACTGTCTCTCCATCGCAAAGCTGGAAACTCACAAGGGGAACCATCGCGAACTGGGGACTGTGCGTACAAGCTGATTTTGAGTCTTGGATGACCATAGACGGCAGGGGCCCAGGGGCACCCATGGGAAATCCCGAACGCTCGCAGTTCCCACTTAGGTAGTAACAGCAAGAGTCAAATGGGGAAGTGAGAGAGTTCATTCTGGAACTTCCGATTTACATTACGGTTCAATGTGGCAAGACCCCTCTCCTGGGAAAACACACGCCCTGTGCCACCCGTAGAAAACACAGACGAAAAGTGAGTGTATTTTGAAAAGGCTTACGTGAGGTTGTGAATCTTTGCTGTTACAGTTTGAGAGGCAGATAAATCCTAGGAACTCCTAACTTCCAAGACGGGCCATATCTGGGGGACACCGGCCAATTCAGATCCAGTTTTCTCTCCTCACGGTTTACAGTGGGAAGTCCGTTTTCGGGGGCAGAAGGCTTGGGCTAGAAGGGACCTTACTGCCAATGAGTGTAAATCCTCGGTTTCCAAAGGGGGACTTAGACACAAGGGAGTTTGTCCAAGGTTGTCAAGCAGGCGGGAGTTGAGGGCGGGGATCCAGGGTCCTGATGGCTCTGGGCTGAGAGAAGTCAGAGACCCCACTACCAGCAGCTCCATCCCCACCCCCACCCTCCACGCAAGGCCTGGCGCCAGGGTGCGTCCACGGGAGATGTCAGCCTTCCCCCTGTCCTGTGTTCTGTCCACACAGCCTTGCCGGGACCACACAGGTCTTGAGGGTGGACCATGATGGGATGAGTGCCCTTTTAGGAAGGGGAGGCTGGAGTTCTCCGTGCATGCACACACAGGGGCAAGGCCAGGTGAGCCCGCAGCCACGGTCCTGCAGTAAGGGGTCAGGGCTCTGCCTTCCTGGGGACACCAGGGACCAGGGCTCCCCTGAGGGTACAGCCCCTCGGCTCTCTGAGGCCTCACAGGATGACACGCTTTGCCGTTTTGAAAAATTAGTCACAGCCCAGGTGTGCCTGAAAAATGAATTTGTTAGAAAAGGTAAACAAAACTTCTTTTCCAAAAATTGTGTATCCCCCTCCCGCAAAGGAAGGACCCAGGATCGGTGGAGTCCTAAGCTGGGACTTTTAATCTCTTCTTTTAATTTTTTTTTAAAGATTTTTAAAATGTTTATTTATTTTTGAGAGACAGAGCGTGAGCAGGGGAGGGGCAGAGAGAGAGGGAGACACAGAATCCGAAGCAGGCTCCAGGCTCTGAGCTGTCAGCACAGAGCCCGACACGGGGCTCGAACCCATGAACGACGAGATCATGACCTGAGCCGAAGTCGGATGCTTAACCGACTGAGGCCCCCAGGCGCCCCGTTGGGGATGTTTTTCGGTGTCAGTGTGACACACGGCCATTCTAAAATATATAGTCACAATACGGCACGTTCGTCAGAGACACTGGGCGGGCTTATAAGGATTCACACTTGTATTTCCTGGGAACAAGGAACGTGTCATTTAATTTGCCTCTCTGACCTCAGATTGCTCAATGACCCAACGGGGAAGGAAACTGATGTTTATCCGAGTTGTTATGGAGATGGACAAGGTATTGTGCACGGAGTTAAGCGGGTGGTGGCCGTGGGTCCCCGCTCTCTACAGTCATGGATTGTTTTCTTTCATCAGTTCTGGAAAACACTCACCTATTTTTTCCTCAAATACTACTCTCTTTCCTTCTTACCATTCATTCCTTCAGAAGCCCCTGTTAAACATCTAGTAGACCTTCTTAATTCATCCTCTGTATGGTTTCTCACGTACTATCATCTTTTCTCCGTGTGCTGGACTGTGTAATGTCTTTGT
>JAQQST010001056.1:0-13631 GCA_028646485.1 Cryptoprocta ferox | reverse complement strand
CTCTTTACTTTGAAAGATAGTATACAGTTCAAGTAGGAATCATGTTGTGAACTCCTTTTAATACTTTGTGCAACAAAAGCATAACAACCAGAATGTATACAAGTATTCAACAAATCTGTTAGTTTATTGAATAACTGAAGCTGAATTAAACTGTTAGCCATGCATTCAGTTACAAGTAACAAAAAATTAAACTCACAGAATCTTAATAAGGATTTTTTTTTCTCCCTTATAAAGCATTTTTGAAGTAGGTAGTTTCTGGCTTTCGTTTAGCTGCTCAAAAATGCCATCAGAGATTATAATTTTTTGTACATATTTTTTGGCCTCTCATCCTTTGTTTGTTGCTTTTGTTCTCACACTTGTGCCCCATAATCAAAACTGACTGCCACAAACAGATAATCAGAACTGTGTCCAGTCTTAGAAACTGAGTTTCTAAGAAGGCTTGGAAAATGGGTATTGTCTATGGAAGAGTTGACTAGTTATGAGAGAATGTTTGGCTTGCAAAGCCTAAAATATTAGCTGGTTCTTTACAGAAAAAGTTTGCTGACAACTGGTCTACACTATATCTAAGCAATTCCTTTCCTAAGTGCATGGTTCTACAGAATGAAATGTTTGAGTTCGTATATGTTTTATTATAATAGCTCCAAACTGTTAAAACAATTTTCACCAAGAAGAGAACTGATAAACTGTAATATATTCATACAATGGAATACTTCACCATACTTCAAAGGAGTAAATGATTGGTAGATATAACATGAATGATTCTCACAGGTATATTGAGCAAAAGATGCCAGACACAAAGGAGAACATAATTGTGTGGTTCCATTTATATGAAATTCAAGAACTGGTAAAAATCGTTGACAGAAGTTAGAATAATAGAATAATGGAAACATCTGGTGATGGGGTATAAACAGGGAAGCCATTGAGGGGAAACTTGTATGGTGCTATATATGTTCACTGTCTTGCCCAGTATATATATGCAAATAAGAAATCAAGTGGTAGACTTTATGTACTTTATTAATATTGATGTTCCTCAACTAAAAAATTCATGTTTATTATAGAATACCTGGAAAGTATAGCAAAATTTAACGAAACATTAAAAAAAAACCCAGGAATCATCTTGGTATTCAGAAGGCAACTATGCTTACCATTTTTTCTTCCAGCCTTTTGTTTTTAATAAGGTTTCAAATGTACCAAAAAATTGCAAGAACAAAACAAAGAACTTCCTCATCCCTCAAGCCAAGATTTCCCCTTACCACTAAATATTCTGGGATATACTTCTCCCAGACAAGAACATTCCCCTACATTGCCATTATGCAAACCTCTGAAAGTCAGGAAATCAACACTAGTACAACATTACCATCCCATCCAGAAACCCCATTCAAATTTCAGCAACTGTCCCACCAAAAGTCTTATTTTCCTTTCTGATCCAGCATCCTACCTATGATCTTGTGATATATTTAGTGATCATACCACATTAATTTCCTTCAGTCTGGAACAGTTCCTCAGTCTTTTCTTGTCCTGATGTCTTTGCAAAACTTAAAGAATACAGGTGGCCTGTAGAATGACCACAAGTTGGGGTTGGTCTTATGTTTCCTACTGACCAGATGTGAACCACAAATTCTTGGGAGAAAAAGCACAGAAATGATGCCGGACTCTTCACAGTGCATCATGCCAGTGGCCACACAATGTTTATTGGTCCCACTAAGACGTTGATGGTGATCATCTGAGCAAGTTAGTGTCTGCCAGACTTCCTCATGTAAAGTTGCCATTTCCTCCTTTGTATTTGATCCATCTTTTGTGAAGAGGTGTTCTGAAATTATCCTATTCCTCAAACCTTCATCCATCAAACCTCACATCCATTGACAACTCCTGCTGGCATCAACTGTTGCGATGATCTGACTGTCAAGTAGTGATTATTTTCCCCATTCCTTCTCCACATGTCGGGTGGCTTTCAATTTTAAGGAAGAGCTTTCTCTTCTCCCCTTTGTGCTTATTAGCTTATTTAGATTAATATGGACTCCTTGGTTATGAAACCCACTTGGATTATTTCAAAAGGTGTAACACTTTTCTCCATTTATCAGTGAAAGAGGCCAGAAAACAACTTCAAGAACAGCGCATGGCAGACAAATTTCCTTGGCTGTCATATTCACATACATGGTACATCAAAGTTCCATCCATTTTCATAAGTCACAATAAGTTTCATAAAATACTGGGCCCATTCAAAGAGAAAAAAGGCAATTTTTAAAAAGGAATATGTGCTATTAAATGAGACAGTTACTATATTACTTCCTATAGCACCACATGCAGATTATGTTTTCCAAATTAGGTGTGGGAAGGAGAATAAGCAATCAATCCATACTCGTTTGCTAAAGGGCTGTCCACTGGCTAATGAAAAACAAGACCAAAGAAGAACTGCCCCATACATCCCCTCAAAGGAAAAAGAAGAGAAAACAAAAAATAAAACAGGTACCCTAAGATGTACCAAATTCCTCTCCAGAGTGTAACCAGGAAGCAGTCTCAACAATTTGAGCCAAGAATTTATCACAGAGTTATTACAAGCATGCATTCCCTTGAAAGGAACAAACTTTTTTGAAATAAAGACCAAAAAATGGTACTGATCGCTTTTCTTACAATGCACAGCATTTAACATTAACCAGTATTGAAACTGAGTTAGACTGTACCGATGAGCCTCGTCTCCCAAGAGTCACGTGGGTTAATGCAGGACATTTTTCATTATTGGAAAAGCATATGTTAATTTTTAAGCTTTAGTTCAACTTAAACATTGCTTTTAGTAGCATGTGGACCCCACTGGTGCAGAACATGCGGAGGGGTGTTTTCTGCAGCACACACACCTGTAGTGTTTCTATTCTGGAAGCTGGAGAGCAACTAATAAATAGTATTGTGTCAAATGCACTCTTTTGGCTTTTCCATTTCAGTGCAAAACACTCCACACACTTGGGAGCCTTCAGGCCATGGGCCTGCTTTTCAACAGTCTCCAGGTGATAGGCTTTTGTTCGTTCTTAGCAAGTGTCTCCGTGGTAGAGGGATCATTTGAGGTTAATGCTGGTCCCAACAAGCAAGAGAGGAGGCTTTGGACAGTGGTGTCTCAAGTACCCACTTTTCTTTTATATTTTCTTTCTTTTATTCTTTTAAAAATTTTTAATGTTTGTTTTTGAGAGAGAGCGAGAGACATAATGCGAGCTGGGGAGGGACAGAGGGAGATGGAGACACAGAATCCGAAGCAGGCTCCAGGTTCTGAGCCTGATATGGGGCTCAAACTCACAAAGCGGGGAGATCATGACCTGAGCTGAAATCAGACGCTTAATCGACTGAACCACCGAGGCACCCCTCTTTCATATTTTCAAATGAGGACAGAGGGAGCACTGAAAAACAGACTAGGGATGCATCTGTTTTGGGCTGGTGACAGGTCATACTTTGTCATAATCATCTTGCACTGTAGTATCAAAAAGTTCAAGAACATATGGCTCTCTATACCCTAACTGTGCCTGCACATCTGTCAGGCATGGCTGGTATATATTCAGATGAGAATCTGACTGTTGGGTAGGCTGTTAGGTGATCTTTATTTACCAATGCCTCTTTCAAGGACAATACAATTGTTAATGTTGCTACAGTATTTTGGCCCCCATTTTACATATTTCAAATTTAATGTTGGCCCCAAATTCTCTATCAGGTATTGGCAGAACCATGTGGGGTCTCCCCAGTTGCTAGACAGTAGTATGTCCATGACATATTTAGATGCTAACATTTTTCTGGATTTGGTCAGCAGGGGTCCCTTCAAGCTTGCTCTCACTCTTGTTCTAGGAAACCTCTTGAATATTTTTGTATATTCTGGGAAGAAATAACAAAGGGGGTGTTTATTTCTATCCCAGAGATAGGGAGTCAGCTGTTTCACTGAGGAACTCTGGTTCCTTTTAGTGAAAAATGACATTTAGAAACTAAGTTTGATTTGAACACTCAATACGCTCATTCCTACTGGGCTCCCATCAGGCTACTTCAGCAGATGAAGCTGAAAATATATGTATGTATACACATGTACATACATATATATTAACATACATACATATACATCTATAATTATTCCCATATCTGTGTATATATGTATTAAAAGTTCCCACATTAATACCAATGCATCTAATTCTAATTCAGTACTAGAATTATTTCTAGGCTTTCCCTTTTCCAATTTGGCAAATCCCTACTCAGACCTAATCAGAAGGTTTTTTCAACTGGGATTTAAGGTGGAGGAAGAAAAGTCAAGATTGCAAACCTGCATATCACAGATGCAGTAAATACCACATGGCAATAAATCATTATTGGCTTTCTGTAACTTATGTATAGATCACCTTCTCTTAGTACTTGGTGAGATCATAATGACTCAAGAGTCGCATTTTGTGCAGAATAAAGAGGGGTATGCTGGAACCCAGACATAAGACAGAGATTGGCAACAGTATTCCAGGATCCAAAGTATAATGAGAGGTAGAGGTACCCCTGAGGAAGAGATTCTTTACACCCAGTCTCTCGCTTAACCTTGGAATGTTCGAGACTGTATGCACCTTGAAGGAGCATCCTCTTTCCGGCACTTCGGACATTATTAGCATACCTGCAGGTTTATCAAAAGTGCTTCTTCTGAATGCATTGTCCCCACGCCCCTCAACCCTGCCCCAGTTCCCTTCTTCCTTAGAATGCTGGGGAGGCAAGAGTGCCAGAGACTGAGCTCCCCAGATCTCTATGAGTAGTAGCATAATGGTGAGGAGGTTATGAGTCCCTAGAGCTGCATTGCAGAATCTAGAGACAGAACATGGTTAGCTTGTTGGTTGAATCTGGCCCACAGACATTTTGTTTGACCATTTTTTTAAATTACTATTTTTCAAACAAAAATCCAGATTTATGACTTTTCTTGAAAAATGTGAAGATCAGGTAACAAGGGGCCCATATTCCTAAGCACTGACACTCAGCTAGAAGTTTAGGAGTGGCAAGTATTCTCCAGGGGACCTGCTGTTCCCTGCCTGCCCTACTCATTGACATTTACTATGTGATAGCCTTCTCCAGAATTGGCAGCATAGTGCATGGGATTTTCTGTTGCTCCGTATTTGCTTTGATCCCATAATCACTTCTCTTATTTCAGGGACAGCTTAGGCCCACCAGCCTCCTTGGAAGTAGTAGTCCAGGACTGCAGGTAGAGGCCAACTCTGGGCCAGTTAGGGGAGATGAGGCAGGAGAGGATGGCAGCCTATACCAAAACTGGACTTCAAGTTCATTTTTGAAGTGAAAGTGGAAAAGAAACCAGGGTCTCTAAGCATCCGAACCTCTTCACTCTACCATGTAGCTAGTAAGCAGAGGAAGAACAAAATTTAGCAGAGGAGAGCAGAGAGAAAGGCTAAAGATGTGCTGCTTGCTTTTCTTCCTGGGAACACACCTATACCACATTTCCCATATAGCCCCTCTGGTCAGAGTGGGGTCACGTGAACATGCAAGAGCTGGACACATGTGGATGCAATTGATGTATATCACTTCTAAGCCTAGTCATTACTCATCTCTCCCTCCCCCATCTTTCACCCAGAAGCTCTTTCTTGGTCTAAAGAGTCATAGATTGAGTAGAGGATTCTGAGGTCTTAAAAGATGGATGACCCACATGCTAGGAGCCTAGATCCCTGAATGACTATGTGGAGCAGAGTGCTTTTCCCCTACAAACTTCACTGGACTATAATGAGAGCAAGAAATCAACTTCTTACTGTTAACCATCCTCTTCTTCCTAAAGCTCTTCCTCTGCCTTGCAGGCATGGGAGGGGGGAAGTATCCCCATCTCTGCATATGGGCTCTAGAAATAGACTGTTTCTTATTCTACTCTACCACCACTTACTAGCTGTGTGACTTTGGGCAATTCCTTAACTTCAGTGAGCTCACCCAGGGGCTTTTGTGAGGATTCACTAACATTATGTCAAGTTCACTGAATGATTGCAATGGAAAAATACAGAAGCTCACTGAATGTTAGCCATAGTTACTACTATTACTAATTCAGTATCTTGATTTTCTTCTTTCTTCTCTGGCTTCTCCATAATATTTTTTGGCTCTTCTTTCTCTCCCTGCTCATTTTTGGTTTTTCCAAAGGCTACTGTCTTGGAACTTGTCACATCTCATTTTTCCTCTGTGACTGACGAACCTGTCAAGTTCTGAATGTTCTATCAAACTCGTGTCCTCTATATCTCTTCCCTCACATGTCATCAAAGCCATCATATATACATAAGAATACACTGACTGAGCTCTTTCCTGTAGAGTTTTGTGGTAGACCCAGTCAAACTGCATCAAAAAGGAAGAGCTCCTCAAGGACGTGAATTAGGTCAGGTGTTCTGCTTACTAGAACTAAGCGACTAAGCCATAGCACATCTCAGTGACTCAGAGATTTCTTGAAGGAATCACATGAACTTCTGAGGTCTTATAAAGCCCTTTAAGGTTCAAGAAGTATGATCCTTCACTCATGGTCCTTCTAGTCTTCTTTTTAAATTTTTTATTGTTAGAGAGAGAGCAAGAGAGAGAGAGTGCATGAGGATGGGGGAGGAGCAGAGAGAGGGGGAGAGAGAGAATCCCAAGCAGGCTTCATGCTCAGCATGGAGCCAGATGCAGGTCTTGATCCCATGAACCATGAGATCATGACCTGAGCCAAAATCAAGAGTCGGATGCTCAACCAACTGAACTACCCAGGTGCCTTGCCCTTTAGTCTTCTGTCCTAAATACAGCCCAATCTAGGATTATTCAATTGGTTTATTTTTCTTTAAAATGGGCTTCCAGGATGTGATCCACAGAATATTTGACTTTTAAAATATTCAGAAGGAGATTTTCAGAATTAAGTAATTTTTAACAACTCTGTTAGAAATTCTCAGAGGATGTCAATATACTAAAAATCATAGGAAGCCCTGTTTAAAGAAACATGAAACTTAAGTCAGGCTAGCATCTTCGAAGCTTATTTACCTAGAACCCTATTGACATTGCCCTTTGGGTTCAGTCCAGTTTGTGGGGGTCCTTCAGTTGTGCAAGTGGGCTCAGCAGGGACACAGAAAGAAGAGCTCCAATTGCTTAATAGCTACCTAAAGGGTAACTGAGAGCAAATAGGCCAGAGAGGGAGGAACCAGCACTGTGAGAAGCAAGGAGATATGCCCTGTGTTCCAGAAGTCAAGGCATCAGAGAGATTTTTTAAAAAGATGGTATGGTCAATTACATAAAATGACAAAATGTCAAGGAATTTTTTCACTCCTAGATAAGTCATTCTAAGATAATTTTTTGGATTACTAGCGCCTTCCTAGGCGTTTGTGTTGGATACCTGACCAAGGTTAGTTTAGTAGCAGTGAACAAGACAGACGTGTTCCAGCTCTTGTGACTGGTGGGGCAGCCAAGCTTGATGTGGGCCACTGAGCCTCCTTGGAGCTCCTGGAATGGAGCATCATGGAGCAGAAGCTAGCATGACATTAGGTTGTTCTGGGTTTTTAATGATAGTTTCCAAAACAGAAAAAGAATGTCAGAGAAATTGGTGAAGACAAAGAACCAGGCACTTTGGGTACACTTCAGAGAAATCTTGCCTTTTGATTATTGGTTCAAGGGAGTAACTGGGAAACAATTATGCAATGTACTGTTTATTTCCTCTCACTCAGACTCCACAGGAATAAATAAGGCTGGCACTTCTAAAGAAGTCCTTTCAAAATGTTTTGAAAGAAATTCCAGAGAGGAAAAAAGAAATCTCTGTGCCAATCGCAGCTCAGCAGAGGGCGCATGACTTGAACCTAAGTTGGGGCCCTTGGGGTGAATCTCAGTTTCTTAAAAGGACACTTCCTATGTGGCCATGGCACAAAGGCCATGGAGCAAATATTGCACAATGGATGCCCAAGATTCCGGGAGAAACCAGCGGACTTGCTTTGTTAAACTACATAGTGCTTTAAAATATAAAAAATGAATTAGTTGCAAACGTTTCAAAATAGGGAAATTTAGCATAAAATAAGGATTTCTAGCTGCTCTTGAAAAAGTGAAGAGTTTGAGTAAATTGGTTGCCTCTGAGAAGCGGATTCTCCATTTATATGGGGCAGACATTGTACTTCTACACCACAGTAGATTCATTCACTTACACCACCTGGCTGGTCCTAGAAGAGATCTGACTTGGTGACCTTTGCTATAAAGCATTGTTGGAATAGATAGTTAAGATATTACTTAATTTTAATCATGTTTTCAGGCAACATTATGAAATCTGGATTTGTTAAATCCGTAGGACCAATAATACAAATAAATAGGCTAATCTAGTTCCTTCAAGTTCTCCCCACATATATTTGGGATACCTTTGGAGGTGTGTCTCATGGTTGTATGACTTACGGCATTCACTTTTCCCCTGATTTTTATTCTTATAGGGCCCGGTGCTATAGTGAATACTAATACCCACTGAAATGAGTATTATGGGTATTATGAAATGGCTGAAAATCCCCATTTGAAGTGGTGATTAATATTTACTTCTCAGAGTCATTGTAACAGTTAAAGGAATATTTGAAAAGTGTTTCAAACAGGACCTGGTAAATGGTAAGTATTATAGCTGTACTTCCTAAACAAAGAAAATTAAATGCTGTCAATATTTAGTTTGGCTGCCAATTCATAGTTACTTTTTCCTACTCTTCTCTCTGCAGCCTGGGTTCATGCAGAAAAATGACATTGCTCAGGTGACTATGTTTTTCGTGGTCCTAATTAGAAAAGGAAGGACCTGCCACCCTTGCATATTTTATTCTCTGTATTCATTAAGCCACGTAAGACAACACCCCTGAGTCCTCAAAGCCTTACAGACATTTTTAGTGAAAGAGATCTTTTAGTCTTTATTTCCTCTTGATTTTACCCTCTCCTCTGCCTACCTACCCCAGATGTGAGGACGTTGTGCTCGGACAGAAATAAACTAAATCACAGACATTGGGTAACACTCAAATTTATTGCTCTCTTCCCAATGTATATGCTTCATGCCCCACCTTTCTCTTCCTGGAGGGAGGGTTTTATGGCTTTGCTACTAGAACCTGTAGCTAGCCCTGGGTGCTTCAGAAAGCCTAGCTTTGCAGAATCCAGGGATGAGCACACTTTGGGCCCTATGATGGCTTTAGGCCACAGCACTTTGGGTTCAAATGAAGTGTCATCTTCCAGTGGTTTCTCTGTCCTAGTCATCTGCACAGCCAAAGCTGCCCACATGTCTGGTTTTCACACCAGTCACTCTCTCTGGGGTAGTGGCCACTTCTCCCTTTGAGTGCCAGTTACTGAAGTCGGAAGAATCTTTAGCGAGGAAATTTAGTATAATCTCTATTTTTCTTTCAGCCCCCTCCTTGCCATCGCTACCCCCCAAATCACAACTGACAATGACCAAATATAAAAATAAAATTTCATCAGTACTCACAGAAACTGTTTGAAGAAGTGATGCTACTACTGATTAGTCTATATAAAACATTAGTCACTCAAGTGGTATCTTGCTGGGAGCCGCAAGAGCCTCTCTGGATGACACAGTCACAGTGAGGAAGTGGCAGACATTTGCACAGCTGGTATCTCCTTCTGCTACTGGCTCATATTGGGAATGAGCCTGCTGTTATCGATTAGGCTTCACGATATTCCAAATCAGACCGATATTCCCCACACAGATACCTCATGAGAAGAAGCACATTCCCACCCCTACAAAGGAGATTTTAGATCAAAGCACTGCAGATGTTTGTAAAAAGGCTCTTCTAATGAGTCTTGCAGACCCAAGACATAAATAATAAGGGGGGAGGGTTAAGAACACTAGAGTTACAATTAACTCTGACCTGGAGAAAAAGAGCCTAACTTAGGGATAAGAAACAGACTAGGGCAGGACATAAGTTACTACACATACCTTTGCAAATTGGTGCCACAAATACCTTCCCTTACACTGATATCTGTAATGAGGATGGGTAAGAGTAATTAAAACATAAACTCATATATAAAGGCTGACACATCTAGGTCCCCTATGGTGCTTGCACCGTCAACATCAAATAACAAGGTTCACACAAGCAACTTACTAACCAGCTCAAATACATTCTTTCTTTTGTGAGCCAGACAGAATGACTCCTAGCCTACCTATATATCACTCAACCTATGCCTGAATCTTAGCATTATTGACATAAACAAATGTGTCTTATCTGCTTTTCACTAAGAACATCCTGTTATCCTATTAGTTGTAAAATTTACTACCTCGCCGTAATTAGAATAGTTCTGCAAGAATACTTCTGTAAAACCTGTTTCTGTACACTTTTTTAAAGCATCTTATCACAGAGATTTATTCGTTGTAAAAATTCCACCTTCTGATGTCATGCTATCGTTTGACCTATAAATAAAGACACCAAAACAGACAGAGCAGAGATGCCTGCCTGGTGATCAGAAAGAAATTTGAGGCTATCTCACTCCCTTTCGCTGACACCGTCCATCTTCAGGGACCCCTGGACCTGCTGGAGCTGGACTCCAGCAGTATCTACTTTCAGGGACTAAATAGTTTTATAGTTTTTTTGTTTTTCTCTTCTTTTTTTCTGAGAAAATAGGTTCTCTTTCTCTTTTTTACATTCTTGGTAGAATTTCTTGGGAGATTATTCATGGCTTTCCTTAAAGGATTATATTTAATTACTACTTTAGACATCACCACAATGAAAGGATATATATGTACTACATAATAAAACATTGTTTAAATATAGCTGATTTTATATAACACAGTGTGTCTATGTAATGCTTTTAAAGACACAATATCTGTAACCTTGTATACATGCCCAGGTGGTACTTGTCAAAACCAGTCATCATCAACACAGCTATGATGAAATGAGTCCCCACTAGGTAGTTTATTTATTTGGGATACTCTCCCTATGAGACAGATAACAAAATTTCCCTTTTACAGATGAAGAAGCTTCTTGGGCAAACGTAGTAATTTGCTCAAGGTCACACTATTGTATTAGTTAAGGACAGAGTGCAGATCCAGCCCCTGGTCCGTCAGGTCCCAAGTCCTTGCACTTCCAACTCTTTTGCTCTCAACCCTGAAGAGATAAAAGGCTCTGAGATAGAAGATAGTCTTTACAAAGCACACCTGGGCTGAGTCTTCATAGAACCCAGAGGTTTTATGGGCGGAGACTCTGCTTTATCCCCAGACAATTATGGGGGAAACTACATTGTCAGATGATAGGAAGGATCAGTTGACAGTTATCCAATACAGCAGTTGATATCAGAGGGAGAAAGTATATATTTGCTAGTTCTTCTGGGATTAGAGATACGAATTTTTGTAGGATTTGACAAAATGAAAGCATTTTCAAGAGAACTGGGAACCTGGGCCCACGATATTCTTTAAAAAAGCCAGTTGAGTTTCAACACTTTGAGTGGTTTATACGGAAGCTCTCTGGGTGAGGTAAGAACGCAGTTACAGACTCTAGGGCAGGATGGACCAAGGGTCCCAGCAATTGATAGTAAGATAATTATGCAGTTCCTGTCTAGGGAAGAAACTTTGCCACCTTTAGGGCATTATGAAGATTGTTATGAGTAGCTATTATTGTGGGAAAAGAAATCGGGGTCTCTAATATGTCCTAATGATATCAGAACAACACACTGTTCCAACGTAAATATCAGGAGACTGCTCAGAAATCCTCTGGAATAGGTTTCTGAACAAAAATGACCCCTGCACTTCTTGCCTATGTCAGTCTATGACATCTTTGAGACGTTTTAATTTTGGTTTTCTACATAGGTCTTATATAGGAGACAGCAAACTAAATAATGCCCTTAATAATAGTGACATATACATTCAATAACAAATATAGCAGTGGTAGTCATACTGTGTTTCTTCTAATGATTGATAATGAAATGTTATATTAATTGAATTCTTAATGAAGACAGTTTTGGGAGGGAGCTAATCTAAGATGGTCCAAACACATACATTTCTGAAGGCCTCACTGGATTACATTTCATCACTTTTATCACATTACTTTATCTCCTTTAAACTAAAATAATTCTAACTCAGCCCTCTCCTATAAGGCTAGCAGAAAACAATGTTCATAATTACTGGGATTCCCTGAAAGATCATGCCCGGGTTCTCATATCCCCTATGTTCAGGGTGGCCATTGTCTTTATCCACACTGATTCCTTGACATAGCCAGAGCCTCTGTTGCTTTCTGTGATGGCTTTGCCATGTGCCCACGTGGCTAAGCTGAACTACATTTCCCAGAACTCCCTTTCCTCTGGGTTTCCTGTTAGCATGAGCTACCAAGGAGATTCTCTTGACAGTTGGGAGGATGTAAGGAAGGCAGCAGCCATTTTACAGTACACTGTTGTTGACCTTTTGATTCATTTTACTGGCATGAAGCAGCAACTTGGCCAGCAATTTTTCTCTCTTGCCCCTGACTGGATCTTCTTTCAGTTTCTCTGCCTTCTAGTCAGGTGTATGTGTGGCTAGGTCCTCAACAAAGGATGCTGGCCTCTATAAGATACTCTTTGTTACCAAGGTCAGAGGCAACAAGAACTGACGTGCATTAGCCTAGCCTCTTGGCATTCCAGCTCACGCTTCTGGGGTTCCAGCCTGTTCATGACCTTTCTTCCTAACTGCCAGCCTGTGGGTTCAGGGTTCCAGCATTAGATGTGGAGACAACTTTGCCGAGGCTGCTTAGTAAACTCCCATGAGTGCTTAAGCCAATTCCCTTTAATAAGTCCATATATTTTCATCTTCTACTGTTTCTGGTTCTCTGCGTGAACACTGACTAATACACTTCCATGCTGCTCATTGAGGATACAAGCCTTTGTCAGTGTTGGAATCCCACGGTCTAGGTTGGGTGCTGCCTACATATATGCCTGCAGCCTCTCCTTACTGAGACCCTGTCACTTTCCCTCCCAGAGATGTCCTGTGCAATTCAGCCTAGCTCTGTACCATGGTAGGGTCACTTTTAGTCTATATGCCTTTGCTTAATCATCTTCCTCTGGAGTATCTAATGACATTTCTTCGGTGGATTTAGGCTTTCACAAAACATAGGGTTTGACTTCTGCCCATTTCTGCTTTCAACCTCAATAAAAACTTAGTGAGGCAAGCCAGTACTTTACCTTTTTGGAGTTGGAGAGCTTAGTGTAGGAGAACTAAAGGAAAACAAACATAACACTTTAACAATGATCCCACCAAAAGAGGGCATAGCAGAAGCGACGGAAGCCGAATCGGCCTTGCTGGATGACACAGTCACAGCAACAAAATGGCAGACGTTTGCACAGCTCCTGCCATGAAGCAAAACTCGTATCTCCTTCTATTATTGGCTCATATTGGGAATGGGACCACTGTCATTGATTAGGCCTCACAATGTTCCAAATCAGACCGATACTCCCCACACAGTTACCCCATAAGAAGAAGCATATTCCTACCTCTACAAAGGAGATTTTAGATCAAAGCACTGCAGATGTTTGCCAAAAGGCTCTTCTAATGAGCCTTGCAGACCCAAGACATAAATAATAAGGGGGGCTAAGAACACAAGAGTTACGATTAACTCTGGCCTGGAGAAGAAGAGCCTAACTTAGAGATAAGAAACAGACAAGGACCAGACATAAGTTGCTACATATACCTTTGCTAATTGGAGCCACAAATACCCTCC
>JAQQST010001055.1:0-13638 GCA_028646485.1 Cryptoprocta ferox | reverse complement strand
TCTCAAGAGAAATTAAAATAGATTTTTAACTCAATGGAAATGAAAACATGACTTACCAAAATTTGTGGGATGAAGAAAAAAAACAGAACTTAGAGGGATATTTATAGCATTGAATTAGTATATTAGAAAAGAAGAAAGACCTCAAATCAATCATTTAAGCTTCTATCCTGGAAATCAGAAAGAGAAGAGCAAATTAAATCTAAAATAAGAAGAAAAGAAGTAATAAGAATTAAAGTAGAAATCAATAAAATTGAAAACAGAAAATCATAAAGAAAAATCAATGAAACCAAAAGCTAATTCTTTGAAATGATAAGTCTAGCCAGTCTAACTAAGAAAAAAAGACAAAGGACAGAAATCACTAATATCAGAAATGAAAGGGAATTATCACTGCAGGTTTCATGAACATTAAGAATGTATAAAAGTAATACTATGAACAACTCTATGCCCACGAAATCGATAATCTAAATGAAATGAGCCAATCCCTTATAAGACACAATTTGCCAAAACTCACACAAGAAGAAATAGACAATCTGTATAAGTCAATCACTATTAAAGAAATTGAATCACTAATTAATAACCTTCTGAAACAGAAAGATAATTTGAATACTTCCAAATATTTAAGGAAGGTATTATACAATTCTCTACAATCTCTTTCAGAATATAGAAACTGAGAGCACTTTCTAACACATTCCATGAACTCAGCATTACCCTAACACCAAAATTAGACAAAAACATTACAAGAATAGTGTTCACATCTTAGGTGCATACAAAAACCTGCACATGGAAGTTTATAGTAGTTTCATTTATAGTTGCCCAACTTTGGTGCAATAAAGATATCCTTTGGCAGGTAATTGATAAGCCATGGTACAGCCAGACAATGGGATATTATTGAGCATTAAAAGAAATGATCTATGAAGCTTTTAAAAGACATTGAGAAACCCTGAATGTATGTTACAAAGTGAAAGAAGCCAATCTGAAAAAGCTACATACTGTATGATTCCAGCTTCATGACATTCTGGAAAAGGCAAAACCATAGAGATCACAAAAAAGATCAATGTTTGCAAGAGGTTAGCAGGGAGAAGAATGAATAGAATACAGAGAAGTTTTTATTGATTGATTGATTTTTTAAGTTTTTTAAGTTTATTTATTTTGACAGAGAGAGAGTGTGTAAGCAGGGGAGGGGCAGAGCGAGAAGAGAGAGAGAATGCCAAGCAGGCTCAGCACTGTCAGCACATAGCCCAGCGATGGGTTCAATCCCACGAACCATGAGATTATGATCTGAGCCAAAGTCAAGAGTCATGTTTAACTGACTGAGCCACCCATGCACTCCTAGAACACAGAGGAGCTTTAGGGCAGGGAAATCATTCTGTATGATATCATAATGAGAGATATATGCTGTTATACATTTGTCTAAACCCACATAGTAAAAATGTCATGAGTAAATCCTAATGTAAATTATGAAGGCTAATAATAGGTCAGTGTAGATACACTGACTAACAAATAATATCACTTTTGTATGGGCTGCTGTTAGTGAGGGAGGCTGTGCATTTGTGAAGGTAAAGTGTATACTAGAACTCTATGTTCCATTCAATTTTTCTGTGAATATAAAATTGCTCTAAAAATTAAACTCTATTAATCAAAAAAACCCTAATATTTGAAAAGCAGAAAGTTAGTAACATTTTAGTAAGCATTTGATAGTTACCTCCCCAGTATCCATTACCCCCTTTTCATCTCTATGTTTATTTCCAAGTCATACATTACAGGTGGGACTACTCTTATCTCCAGTTCAACCTCTATTTCTATTAAGAACAAGCAGCATACTTAGTTCTGAACTTCTTTTCTCTTCTAGAAGTGATAGAAAACAACAAAGAAAAAGGGGGAGAAGCAGAGACTCCAAGACCACTTTCAACTTGCAGGTTACTTCGAAGTATTGAGCAGGAGAAAAATCCACAAACTCCAAATTAGCTCTTACTGTGGCTTAGGGTACTTGAGAGAGCAGTAGGACCTGTGCTAGAACCACCTTTTGTGGCAGAAAGGATGCGGAGTTTGGTGGTGGCCGAGCAGGGGCCTATCTCAGAGATCTCCAGCAAATATATTGAGAGCTTGAGATATGTGCAGAACGGAGGTTAAATGAAAGAAATCCTTGGAGATGGAGAAATATGCACAGAAAAGGTGTGAGTGTACACAGGTGAGATATCTAAGAAAGCATCTCTAATAGAGGCAAACTGGGAAGTTGGGCACAGTAGCTCTTGGAATTATATATCAGAAAAAATTTCCAGTAGTCCAGGGCTGCTGAGGAAAGCATGCAGTCCTCCACCTCTAAATATTATGTTAGCTATAATGTTTTTTTGTACATGATTTTTTAACAGTTTAAGAAAATCCTCTTCTATTTCTAGTTTGTGAAGTATTTTTTTAAAATCATGAGTGGGTGTTGAATTTTGTCAAATGCTTTTTAGGTACCTACTGAAACCTCCATGCGTTTTTTAAGTTTATTTATTTTTGAGAGAGAGTGAATGAGTATGGGGGGGAGAGAGAGAGAGAGAAAGAGAGAGGGAGAGGGAGAGAGAGAGGGAGGGAGGGAGAGCGAGAGCGAGAGCGAGAGCGCGAGAGAGAATCCCAAGCAGGCTCTTCACTATCAGTGCAGAACCAGATGCGGGGTTGGAACTCACCAAATGTGAGATCATGACCTAAGCCAAACTCAAGAGTTGGATGCTTACTGACTGAGCCACCCAGGTGCCCCTCCACATGGTGGTTTTAATCCCCTTCAAGTATAATACGTGAACTGATTTTCAAAATCTAAGCCAGTATTTCATATGTGGGATAAATCCCAATTTGTCTTATCTCCTTTTGAATTCCTAATTTGATTTGAGTTGATAAGAACTTTGATGTCCATGCTGATGAGTTTTCTTTTATCTATGCGGGTTTGGGTGCTACAATTATGCTGCCTTCATGAAGAAAGTTAGGAAGTATTCCTTCCTTTATTTTCTTAAAGAGTTAAAAATTAATATTTTCTGTACCTAAAATATTCAACTGAATTCACCAATGAAGACTTTGGGGCCAGGATTTTCTATTCAGAGATATATTTGATAAAAAATAATTTGCAAAATATTCAGATTTTCAGATGTTTATTGTGTTAATTTTCATTATTTACATTTTTGTAAATGTAATGCAATTATTTACAAAATGTAAATAATTTTGTTTTTTTTAACGATTTATTTATTTTTGAGAGACAGAGCATGAGTGGGGGAAGGGACAGAGACAGAGTAGGAGACAGAATCAAAAGCAGCTCCAGGCTCTCAGCTGTCAGCACAGAGCCTGATGCAGGGCTCGAACTCATGGACTGTGAGATCATGACCTGAGCTGAAGTCGGATGCTCAACCGACTGAGCCACCCAGGTGCCATTTTTTTGTTCTTGTTGTTCATTATTTACGTTTTAAAGAAAATTACTACCTCCAGATTGCCCAATTTGTTGGCACATAATTTTTCATAATATTCTCTTGTAATTGTTTATATTTCTGTGGTATTGGTTATGATCTCTACTCTCTCATTCATATTATATCCAAGTGATGAATCACTAAATTCTACTCCTAAAACTAATATTATGCTATATGTTGACTAAAATTTAAATTTGATATATAAAAAAATAAAAACAAGTCATATATTAAAAGTACAGAAGAAACTGTACTGCAGATAAAAAATAAATATGTTCTAGCCAAAAAATAAATAAAAAGTATATCATTTCTAAATTGTTCTAATTATAAATTCCTAAATTGTTGTATTTACATACTTTTTTTACAATATTCCCTTACTTTGCTTTTAATATTTCTTTTAATATCTCTAGTCACCTCTTTCATTCCTGATAGTAATTTGTTCTCACACCTCCCCTGACCATGTGCACATGCACACACACACACACACACACACTCAAGTTTATTAGGGGTTTATCAACTTTATTAATCATGACAAAGAACAAAGTCTTTTGTTAAGTTTTAGCTTTTCTTTCCTGTTTTTATAGTTTTTATTTCATATTCTTCTGTTCTCATCTTACTAAGGGTTTATTGGAATTATTGGTCTGTAAATTGACAGTATTCAATAAAACTGGGTGTTGTCTATCAATATTTTTCTTCCCTAATCTTCTTTCAAATATTTTTTTTCTACCATTCTCCCTCTTTTCTCCTTCTGCAGTCCAAATGTTCATTATGATAGACTGTTTCTTTTACAGGTATCTAAAGCTCCATTCATTTTATTAAGTCTTTCTTCTCTTTATTCTTTAAAATGTTTTATGTGTACAATTGTGTGTGTGTATACTTTTTCTTTTTTTTAATTTTTTTAATGTTTTTTATTTATTTTTGATTGAGAGAGACAGTGCAAGCAGGGGAGGGTCAGAGAGTGAAAGAGACACAGAATCTGAAGACAGGCTCCAGGCTCTGAGCTAGCTGTCAGCACAGAGCGTGACACTGGGCCCAAACCCATGAACCACGAGATCATGACCTGAGCTAAGTCGGACCCTTAACCGACTGAGCCAACCAGGCACCCCTTTTTCTTTTTTTTTAAGGTTACATCATCTTTTTTTTCCTATCATTTTCCAATGTGCTTTGAAGGCTAAATGAATTTTTCATTTTAGTTATTATTTTCAGCTTTACCATTTTCATTTGGTACATTTTTATCATATGTTGAGATTCTCCATCTCCATCTTGACTGAAATTTCTTTTAAAGTTCTGGCGTATATTTATAATGGCCATTTGAAAGTCTTTGATAGGTGCACTTAGTTATTCTCACAGTTGACTATCTCTTGCCTTTTCTTTTGAACGTTTCATATTTTTTCTGATTCTTCACGTTTAATGATTTTTGAATGTATATTGGGCTTCATAAATGTTACACTATACAGGTTGTGGATTCTGTTCTATTCTTTGAAAGGGTTTGTTCTAGTACACAATTAACTTGACCAGACACAGATTTCAGCCTGCTCAGCTGCGGCTGAAACCTGAACTTAGCTATTTCAACTTACAGCTGTTATTTTTCGCCAAATACACAAGGGTCTCGTCCAAGCACTTGTAGTTTAATCAAGGATTCAAACACTTTTGTGCAGATTTAGGAGTTTGCTGCCTCTGCAGCTCCCTCCCTTACAGAGTCCACCTCCTTAAATTTCTGACTGCCCTACAAGACCTCAAAACTCTCCTCTGTCACTTTAAGCCACTGATGATAAAACTTTCTTTTCTACACTGACCTGCATGAGAATTTTTGGGTAGCCCTTAGGCAGAAACAAACTAAAGCCTCATCTTTAAAGGATAAACAATAACAGTTTGTGATCAATCTGCAGTACCTTCATTATATCTTTTAATATTTTGTATGACTTTTGTTAAGTGTTATCTGTAGAAGGTTTTCTCTACTCATTCCCAAGCTAATCTGCTATTATAGGAAGCCAGACATAAAAAGAGAAACATAGAAGAAGGAAGAAAAGAAAAGCATATATTTGTGGTTAGAGAATACACCACATTTAGAAATAATGAATAAATTAACAAGCTGGTTCTCTAGGGGAAAATTAAATGGAAGTTTAATAAATTAAAGTATTTAATAAAAATTAAATAGGCATTTAAATGGACAAAACAAATAGTAAAAATAATAAATGTATCAGAGAATAAAGAAATAGAAGATATTAATCAACTAAATGGTTAGCCTAGAAAGTGGGATAAAAACTACACAAAAATAGAGTAATAGCCATATAATAAGTACAGAGGATATTAGGCATACTCACCTAGAAAAAAGCAAAAATATATAAATTAAAAATATTAGGATTTAAGAGAGGATATCACTATAACCTTTAGACATTAAAGAAATAAGGAATACTATAACAAGTCGATGCCATAGACTCAAAAACTTCAGTGAGATGGGCATATTTTTTGAAGGACACAAATTATCAAAGTCCAAGCAAGAATAGGAACCTAAGAGGTCCACATCTATTTAAGCAAATGAAAACTAAAACCTTCCAGTAAAGAAAGGATCGATGAACTTCACTAGTGAATTTTACCAAACACTGAAGAAAGAAACAATACCAATTCTACCCAAAGTCTTTCAGAAAACAGATGAGGAAGGAACACTCCCTGATATAGGGCTGATATTACCCTGGGCCTCTCTTCAATCCCAGTTCCTTGATTTTCTGCTCATGAGTTGGACTACAGGGTGGTTTTATGTTTGTTTGTTTCTTTCTTTCTTTTTACTGTCACACAGATAATGGTAATGTGCTGCCAGGTTGTGAACCACTGGCACAGTGAAGAGGCAGGCCCATACAATTGCTCGGGTCAGGATGCAACCTGGTATGGCTATCATGGAAAGAATTGTAATAGGTACTAAAAGCCTTCAAACAACTCTTGTCCTTTTAACCCAAGTTTTCTTCAACAACATATATTGTTTAAATAATGTGTGGGGTATTTAGACCCTTAATTACTAAGTTACCATCCTTTAAAATGATTATTTAAATTTGCATTTAGTGATAAAGAAAGGTGTTTTTATATTTTTTAACCAAAAAAGTAGCTGGCTGACCAAAATAAAAAATAAGATTTATATTTTAGAAGGTTGTGAGAGTGTGTTTATAATTATATTAAAATCGTAAAAAGTCTGGATGTATATATTCTGAAATGCTCACTTATATCTTGAGGTAGAATCAGAGTTGATTTAAATCCAAAAATATTTGCTTCTCTGTATTTACTATTTTATTCACAAAACGATCATGTATTTCAATTAAACTGTATAAAAACAAGAAAGATCACTGTGGCTACACTATGTGGAAACCAACTATCACAAAATTTAAGTAATCTGGGTAAGACGGGATGACAGCAGTGGAGAGGAGACAAATGACCATATTCAAAAGATAAATAAGGTATAATTATTGTAATTGACTATTCCAAAATGTTATATAAATTGGACTTTATTAATTCTAGATTTTATTTCCTTAACAGAAGAGGAGATAAATATCTTCATCTCATCTAATATCAGAGGTTTAGGAAGGAAAAACAGAATTGTCATTCTCTAATAATTAAAACCTAAGAAATTTGAAAGTTTAAAGGGTCTAAATTGTCTTTTACTTAAAAGGAAATTTTATTCTCCCTCTATGATTCAGTTTACTCATTCAGTCATCCACTCGACCAACAACTTTTCAAAGATTTGATTCATCACATAATTTGAGGGGGGCAAAAGAAAAACAAGACATAATTTTTATGTTTGTATCAAATTCTTTTAAAACACAATAAAATCCCAGACTATTTTGGGTAAAATGAAGGGTAATTCTGATGCAATCATTGACATAATTAATCAGGCCTGCTGTCTCCCTCCAAAATTCTAAACCAACATTTTTCAGCACAAAGAAATAGCATCGTGGGTATTAGAAAAGCAAAATACTGTGGAATTACCCGTATCTCCTCACCATTTTAAGTTATATGCAGAGCCAGACCTCCAGACGTGTTCACAGGAAACTCAGGGTGCTAAGTCCTCACTATTGTGATTTTGAGAATCCATCAGAACTAAAACTCTGCACAACATACGTCTCTAAATGTAGATCTCTAAAAGGTCTCAAAATGTCTCTAAAATGATCAAAAAAATCAGTGGGCTGTCCACACAGCAACCCTTGGATGGAACATGTTTTCACATTCTAATAAAATGTAGACCACCTTGGACTTCATTGCTCTTTTGTTTGATACATTTTCTGCCACGGGAATACCAGTTTTGTTTTACACAACTGTATACATTTAATTTCATAAAAATTTTGGTGAAGAAAAGATATGCATCTTTGTTGACATTTCTTTTTAAAATTCCTCTTGTGAACTCTAAACATCAGGTTGAATACATGAATCACAGTTTGAACCTGTATCAGTTATATATGCGGACTGTGAACTATACTATCATTTTACCTATACAGTTTACTAAAGTACACATAAAGCTTTTTGGCCTTCATTAAAAATTCTGACTCTGCTCAACAAAATATGGGCCAGGTTATGCATGAAGTGCCCTCATTCAAACAGCAATCTGTCTATTCACTCAACAAGTAGTTAATGTTCTACATACTGTTTCAGGCCTCCTTATTTCTCCTCATTTTTTAGGCTGAATGTACTAGATTGATTCATGGAAAATTGAAACAAAACACTAAGTGCCACATTTAGCCTCTACTTAATTATGAAGCATTAATGACTTTATGAACCTTTCATGGACTTTACCTATAAGTACCTTTCTTCTTTTTTTTCTAACTTATGGAATTGAGTGGCTAAATTTCTGAAAAGTGGTTTCATGTAAAGATTTGCATCAGTTTTAGTCTTTTCTAAAGAAAAAAGCTAGTGGAACTCAAGGCGACAGTATCCAAATGAGGCAGAGCAAGAGAGAAGCCTCCTAATGATCCTAGGCTAAGATGAGGCTGGTATTGACCATGTGTTGGAAAGTTTGGAAGTGGCAAATGGCTAAGAGAAATGCTTCCGCACTTTTTTCATATCATGACTCTAATAGAAATGACACTACTTGTAAGACTCAGTGAAGTGAATGGGTATGACAGTTCATGGTTGCTGCTCTCCCTGGTTTCTTATACCAATAATTTTTCCCATACTTGTAAGTCAGTAAAAAGCATCCTTTAAGAGAAATATATGTCATACGTATCTATGTATACGTATGTATATTTGATGTATATTTGATGCTTGAAAGATTAGAACTCACTGCACATGTCTCCAGATTGATTTTTACAATAATGAATAGGGTTGGGCAATTAATTAAAAAAAACTTGACTAATGCCCAGTTTATGATAAATAGGGTATAAGAATTTATTTTTCCTGCATAAGCCACAAAATGTAGCCTTCTTTTTAAGATTTGTGTATATGTGTATGCCAGTGTATATCTGTATGTGTATGCATTTTCACTAAGTGGGAACAAATAAGAATCAGATTAAATATTTTATTGAGAGTATTATTTATAAAAATAAGCTTATAGTTCTGAAATTTATCTAAATTAGATGCCAAATGAATTAGTGAAGTTTGGAAGAGTTTAAAATTTCAAAGGCATGGTGTATTTATATTGAGAACAATGAGTCTATCAAGCCTATTTTATCCTCATGTCAATCAGGGTATATTTTTCCTTAGTTTGAATCCCTAAGGCTTTAAAACTGGAAGAATTATATATGATGTTTTCACAAGGTCATACCTAATTTAAGCTCTTCTTTTTAAGGAAATAATCTTTCTTCAGAAAATTATACGTATCTGCTACACTCATATGAATCTGCTGGAGTTTCTAAATTTTATATATTTTCCTACTAACTTTCTTAAAACTTACATTCAGCGAAACTTTGCAACATCAGAAGCACGTATCTTCCAATGTTCAATATCTAGAGGTAGACATAAACTTTGAATATATACATATGATCTTTTTCCATTAAAGTATTTTAAAACTCTTTCATTATATTTTTTCACTGGACTCAACAGCAAATTTTTAAGTATCTGACATAGAATGTACTATGCCTTCAACTTTCAACTTTAATGTATAACTTAGGCAGAGGGTCAAGTAAGAGATTTTTTGCTTGTATTCATCCTTGCCAGTTTCCCAACTTTAAAAGGGTTAGGCCCTGAATATAGGACACATTAGGCCCTGAATTTAAGCACATGTTAACTGGAACAAAGTGAAACATTTAATGTAATATTTGACATTCCTTGAGAAACTCTGTCAGAAATTATAAATAAGAAATTGAAGACGAGGTCTACTTGTATTTCTGGCATTGACCTCAGGACCACTGATCTGGAAAATTAGCATCTGGCCAAGGATGATAAGACCTATAAATGCATAAGGAGCAGTTGGAAAATAGACCTAAAAAATTCAAGAACAATTTTTTTCTCAACGTGCACACCTGAACTGACTGCTGAATTTGTAAACTTTATACCTATATATAAATTCAGATATTCTCAGGTAGATTGTGATTTTAAAAAATTCTGTCTAAATGAAGTCTGGATTTAGGTGAGTAAGCAGATGATAGGCTAGATGCAAAGACTGGCTTACCCAAAGGAGAATCAGAATTCCTCTTCACATGTAGATTTTTATTTAAAATTACAGCAATAGTATTCTTATTTTACCCTAAATAGCATTTGTGGAAAGGAAGATAAATTTGGTTAATGTTCCCAATGCCCAAAACTTATGCTTGAAAGGACTAGAGCTTTTGGATTGAATTTTTAGAGTTCAAGTGGAAGGTTATGCATGCTTAAGAGTTGACTAGAGAAAATAACTCCTTCTTAGATGTTACTGGAATGTGTCACTATCAGACATGATCCTGGAATGTCTCTTATTTATTCATAAATAGAATTCAGTCTACATCTATGTGTATCTGAATCTGGGTGTTTTATCACTAAAACAGTCCACAAAATTTGTTCTCTTCAGGGACCTGGCAATGCTAACTGCTTAAGCTGCATCTGTAATTAATTTAGGAGGATAAGACAAATTGATGGAATGTAGAAATAATCTCTATTTTTATAGACTGAATAGTACCACTGTGAAATATGTGGATTGGGCAATGCTACACAATACTTCTCCTAAGGGCACTATAGACAGTGAAGATTCAGGATCATTCCCCTTGTCATTTACAAACTGTCTATGACAATGAATTGGCTTTTCATTCTCTATCAGAAGCAGGTGCAGTTAGATAAATTCACTAACTCTATTTTCTTATCTTATTTGAACAGCTTCTCAGGTCTAAAACAACATACTGAGTGGATTAATTTATAACAGCACATGCAGCGCGTGTACCTACAAAATCATACAGTGGATACCTGGCCACTGTAGCTTGGCCGTATGGTTAATACAAGATTGAGATAAACATTTTAAAAAGGCTACACTAGGAATTTGGAGAATTGGGTTCTAATCTCTGCTTGGTCCTTACTATCAAGTTGTAGACATTGGACAGTTTCCCACATCTTTCAGATTGAGTCAACTTCTTTCTAAAACAAATAAATTAATGTACATGTTCTCAGGTTCCCTTCAGGGAACAATATTTTGTCATTTAAGTCTCTTTCTGATCTGACTTGTATTTTGTGTTTGCACAGATAGTGACAAAGATTTAAAAAATAAAAGAGAGTCCAAGATCTTTAAGTGAGAAAGCTCTGGATAGGACTTACCAGCTACAACCTTTAGCTGAAGACAGGACACTATTTTCAATATCGAAGAACAGAAGCTACAACAACACATCCAAGTAGAAGAACATTATTAAAAAAGTGAGTGTGGCCACATGATAAGTGAACAGGCACTGAGTGAATAGTCTGAAAGCTCATATTTGCAACCTGCACCTGGGCCTGGAAGTCAGTGAATGAATCCTAAATGATTTTCTTCATGCTCTTTTTGATGCACTAGTGACCCAAAGACTTTTTCTGAGCAGTTATCCTGGAAATCTGAGCAGCTTAGAACAAAAAGCTGGTCTCTCCCTCTACGTATCTGATCTGTCTGCTATACTCTTACAAAAGCTTGGTTTCAAGTAGAAAAAAAACCAGATAGCTATTTCCCTATCTACTCTATTCCCTGTGTTCTTACAGCTTGTCAAAGGCAAGTTTTAGTCTCCATCACACTTTTTCCAGCTGCTCCCTGAAATTGATATTTTAGTCTGCTCTAAACTTTCTTATAGTAGGAATTGTCTACTATGCTACCAGACATTTGCTTTTTGTTTGAAATTATTTAACAATTCATGAATAAAGATATTTCAACATGCCCTCATCAACAAGACGGAAACCTCACCAAAGTCCAAAACTACACATTCTATGGTTTTGGCTGCCAGAGAACAGCAAGTCTAGATATATGATTGTGAGTAGTCTTATTAGAAAAATTTTCACACTTTTTTTAAATCTTATCTTCCTAAGTGGTAACTCAATTCTTAAAGTTTTAAGTTTGTTACTTCAAATGGCAAAGACGAATCTTAAAAAATTCTGATCTTTTTTTTCTCTTGAAAAGAAAATATTAATGGATTGTAAGTCTCATTTATGGAAATGTATATGAACTCTTTTGTCAATTTCTAGTCTCTGTGATTTATCTGCTAGAGTAAAAATGTTGCTTTCAGTATCGTAATCATAAAAAAGGATTCCATTTAAAAATGCATGAACATACATGTTATAGAACTAAATTGTGTGCCCTCAAATTTATATGTTGCAGCTCTAACCCTCAGTGTCGCAATTTGAAGATAGGGCCTGTAAGGAGATAATCAGGGTTAGATGAAGTCACGACAGTGGGGCTCTAATCCGAGAGGACTGGTGTCCTTAAAAGGGGAAGAGTCACCAGAGATCCCTTGCTCTCCCTGCAGGCACAGAGGAAAGGCCATGTGAGGCAATAGCAGAAAGACAGCTAGCTCCATGCCAGGAAGAGACTCTCATCAGAGGCCCATCCTGACAGCATCTTGGTCTTAGACTTCCAGCCTCCAGAACTGTGAGAAAATTCAACTCTTGTTGTTTAAGCCAGTCTGTGGGATTTTGTTATAGCAGCTTGAGCAGACTAATACAATACACATCCTTGTTTTTTTCATTTTCATATTTTTATAGGCTTTATATTACTCATAGGGCAAACTGGATGCATCTAATCTCCTGGTCCCTTAGGAAATGAAAAATGGTTTTTGTTAATCTTCTGAATTTATGTATGAGTTTTTTTCCAGTTAAACTAAATAAACATTGTGCTGAGAAAAAGTTTTGGTGTTGAATTGGCAAGTAAGAGATTGTTGGTACCCATCAGGGGTTTATAATTCAGTATGTTGGGCTGCTAATCAGGAAAATCTACATGTCAAAATCCAGTATATCACTCAAAGGAAATATAGAACTTCAAACACACTCTGAGAGGATTACAAACAACAACTAGATAACAAGGAACATATTGTAAGCATGAAAATGGTTAAGTGAGCTAAAAATGACATTTTATTCACAATTCGTCTGATTTTGTTATAAGGGATATAATTCATAGCCAAAATTATCAAATATGATTCTAATGAAAAGCACTTCTGAAACAATCTGTCTTTCAAGTCTCATGTTTTTTCTGATATTTAGTTCTACATTTTAAAGCAATATGTTTATCATGGTATTTCTTGATTTGTGAATTTTAAGCACTACTTATTAGCCTCCTATTTTATCTTTATATTTTACAGTTGTTAAGGAGTTAGCTTTTTAAGGACAATCCCCCTACTTACCTTCTACTCATTCTTCCAATATAGTTATAGCAAATTTTAATTTAATACTCAATGCATGATAACTATATAGATACATAGCTATAGATATATAACTATAGACATAGATATAGATACATAGGTATAGATATAGATATATAGCTATAGATATATATATATATATAGAGAGAGAGAGAGAGAGAGACAGAGAGACAGAGAGGCAAAGAGATTACTTTTGAACTAATTAGTATAACTTATCTTTCTTGTTCCCCTTGTTTTTACCTGGTCAATAACTGACATTTATTTTGCTTGGTAAAATCTTACATCACTGTAGTATGATATCAATAGCAGAAAACTGATATTGGTATAATCCATAGACCTTATAGACCTTATTCATATTTTCACAAGTTTTACATGTACTCATTTGTATGTATATGTGTGTGTGTGTGTGTGTGTGTGTGTGTAGCTCCATACCATTTTATCTCATATGTAGA
>JAQQST010001053.1:0-13641 GCA_028646485.1 Cryptoprocta ferox | reverse complement strand
GTCTGTGCACCGGGAGGAGGAGGAGGTGGCTGGGAAAGGCTCTGACACCCCCTCTTGGACGCCTGTGGAGGTTGGAAGGCAGCTGTCTGCGACCCTCGGGACCGTCCCCCATAGACGGGGCAGGAGAGTCCAGCAGCCTTGTCCTGGAGGAGGGGCTGCTGTCATCATGAATTGCACGGCCTCATAGGTGACTGGGAGGCAGAGGTCGGCTCGTCCACACGGCGTGTTCGGGTGGACGGCGAGCGTGCTCTTCCTCAGCCGTGCGGAAGGGCCGGGGCATCGCCTGTTCGCGGGCCCCCTTCCAGGGGTGCTGGCAGAGCTCCGCGCACGTAAACGAGCCGTGGAAAAAGGCGAACTGCGTCCCCGGGTGCATATGGAATTCCTGACTGTGATTTTCAGCCCGGTGCCGGGCCAGGCCGCTCTGCCTCCAGGAAAACATGTGAGGCTCCACTGAAACCCAGTGAGAGAGTGTCTCCACGCAGCCCTGGAGACACCGCTCGTGCTGGCGTGGACGCGGCTGCACAGTCACGCCTGCCTGGGTGTGCGTGGGCCAAAGGGGAGCGTCCAAAGAGGCAGTTTACAGGGAGGGAGCAGCAGACGCCCTGGGGAGCGGCTGGGGAGTTTGGCAGCTTTCAAACTGTGTTTTCTGGAGCCCCCAGGGGTCCTTTGCACCCTGGACTTGCACATACGACATCACGTGACACAAGGACCCTGTGGCTGAGGGGACGCGAAGGCGTGCTGCCACATAATGACAGCCACTCCGTGGCAACTTCCCAGCTGGGAAAAGAGGAGCGCGTCGGCGGTGCCAGCACAGCCACATGCCAGGCGGGCACCCGGCTGCCGGGTCCCACGTAGGCAGCAAGCGCAACCGCACAGATGGGGGGGGCAGGGTAACCATGGCAACCCCCGCAGTCATCGCTAAGTAATCCCTGCACGATGTACAATTGCTCTGTTCATAGGAAGGATGCTGACCGTGTATTCTGGTTTTCCAGGCACAAGACTTCACTAGGAAAGAATGCGGAGCCCACCAGAAGGAGCACACGGTGCAGATTTCCCATCCAAGCAAATCCCCGCCTAGTCCTTGGGGGACCTGACGGATGGGGCTCCTCTGCTCTCTCGGAAAGTGGAGAAGGCAGAGATGCCGCGGCCGTGGCCTCGCCGCCCGGGGCGGGTCTCCGCGGAGCGAACCGTGGGCCCTTGTCCCCGAAGGCCTGCTCGAGACAGAGCGCGTGTGGACTGTGGTCTGCGGGCTGTAATCGGGCCAGACCGCAGGGCACGCTCACTGCTCAGAGTGAGCCCCCCGCCGGCGCGCGTGGCGGAGGGAGAGTCTCCCTTCTTGCCGGCGAGGCCACGGGCACTTTGTGACTTCCGCTGAGCTTGGGCCCCTGGGGGAAGGCCCGCACTCGCTCATTTCCTCGCACCAGGAAGTTCAAATTTAGGAGGGAAAGATGAGTTTCAGGTGCTAAAAATAATCTCGTGGGGCTTCTGGGACTTTTCACGGAAAAGAAATGGCCCTGCTGCTGGGCCTTCCTTCGGAGGGATGCTTCCATTCCAGACGCCGTGCCGGATGGACGTGGCCGTCATGTCATTGCTATTCCAAACGTGGCCTGTAATTTCCTGCGACCTGGAAATCCACATGTTCCCCGGCTCAGACTTCGCATCTTAGAAAAATGAATTTGAGTTAAACGCACACTGGAACCTTCCTAAACGTTTTCTTTTAACGGGACGCAGGTTATGGAAACCTACACAAATCAGCAAAACGTCACGCATTGAGAGATCACAGAGTATGCGCCCAGGTCGTGACACCAGGGTCAGGAATCCAGACAGGCCGGCCTCCCTGGAAGCGCCCGTTCCCCCCACCCCACAGCCACCCACCCCAGCCCCACGGCCACCACCTCCTGCCCCACGGCCACCACCTCCCACCGCCCTCAGCCAGGGTGGCCGCCTCTCGCTCTGCTGTCGCCGCGGGTACAGGGGATCGGACAAAGGGGAGCCGGCTGTCTCCTTTCCTTCGCTCAACACACGCCGGATTTGTCCATGTCGCCGGGCACGGCCTCTGTTCATTCACTCGCATTGCCGTATAATCACACGGAGGACTTTTAACAACAGGAAGGAAGGAAGGAAGGAAGGAAGGAAGGAAGGGACGGAGAGAGGGAGGGAGGGAGGAAGGAGACACGGAAGAAAAGTGGCTTGCTGCTGTTGGAAGAAGAAAGCTTCCCCAAGGCAGGACGCAGCACCGGCGGTCCCTCTGGGGTGGGAACATGGCCTCCTCCGGCTCCCACGGCCCCCATGCCCCCCAGCCTGGCACCCACGTGTGACTCGGGCCCCTGGTATTTGTAGGCGACCTCGACGAGCCGGCGGCAGGAATCCCACTTATTAAGGCAGAGCACTAATTACAAGCCCTCCCTGCAGCTGGGCGGCCACCACACAGGGCCTTTCCCTTCCCTGGTCGTGTGTGTCCACGTTTCCTTCAGCACCGTGAGGGAGGAAGCAGGTCTAGGATTCAGTTGATGAGCGGTCGCCCCCCAGGCCCCCTCGTCCTCCCCTCCCGAGCCAGGACCACCCCCCGCCCCCTGCAGGCTCAGCGTGCAGAAGTCAGCAGCTCCCAGCGAAGACACAGACGTAGCCAGAGCCCGTTGGAAAGCTCAGAAATGACTGCGGACCTGACAAGACACGCACAGGGCCGACGGGAGCACACAGGGGGACGACGCTGTACAAAATGGGGCGGACGTGGGGGAAACAGGGACACTCCTCGTGGACTGGAGATATATTCAACATAAAAATGCCATTTCCCCCTAAAATCATGTAGTAACTCCACCGCACCCAACTAACTAAAGCACCGACAGTGTTCTCTGTGGAGGTGCTGGGGGGACCCTGAGTAACGATTTCTCAGTTCAAATGAAATTCTTAATTCATGAAGCCAGGCCAGAAGCTAAGCCAGGGAGCCCTCTGACATCGAGGCCACCACCCTGTAAACAGCTCGGTGCCGGCGACCCGGCCCATCGGCCAGGCCGAGCAGATCCAGAAATAGCCCCAGAGAGACAGCGGGGGCCTCGGAGTAGATAAACTGGAGGCGGACGGCGGGACATCCCACTAGGGGCGGTGGGGCAAAGGACCGGTCATCTGGAGGGAAAAAGTTTAAGCAAGGACGGAATTCCTGCTTCCCTCCTTACACCAAAACGACTTGCAGAAGGAGAGAGCTGTAAACGTGAAAATAAAACCGTAGAAAGGGGTAAAGCACACGAGGGTCTGTAACACGGTCTTGGGCTGGAAAGACCGTTCTGCACAGAAAAGTCCTATCGGAGCATAGAGATCAGAACACACAAAACATGAAGGAGCTGCGTGGCACACGCACGCACACGCGTACACACACGTGCATGAGCGCGGAAGGCCTCTGAGGCTGCATGTGCGCGTGTGCACACACACGCATGAACACGGGAATACCTCACACATACGCCCGAAGACAAAGAGAGCCTGCCCAAACCAAACCCTAGCCACCGGAGAGACCAAGGCTCCGATTCCTTAATAAGCCAAGAGCGTGCGCAAATCAGTAACGCGCGAGAAAAGCAAAGAGGCTACGATGGTATCAAAAACGCGCAGCCCGACTCAAGTTATTTCCGACCTATTACCACTGGCAAGACTTTCAAAGTTTCAACCATAGCACAGGTGCAGGTTTGGGAGGGGACAAGCCGGTGCCGCGGGCGGTGCCGCCTGGCGTCCTTGCTGGCCGGGCAATCGGGTCACGTCGATCGCCGATCCGCGTTTCAAACGTGCCGGCAACCTCTCAGTTAGGACACAGCTGACGTATTTTCACCGAGGGCAGAGAAGACACGCACGGGAGCGTGCTCATAGCTCCTTCCTGGGGCCGTAAAGGCAGAGGCCGCAGGAGTGATGGTGACGCCGGCTGGCACGGCGGGCTCTCACCGTGACCGTGGGCGCTGCTGCCGGCGCTCTGGGGACGGAAACAGACTCCCTGCGAGGCGGGCACCCTCCCCGGCCTCGAGATCCCGACAAGGAGGCGGAGGCCCGGGGAGGCACAGCGGGAGGTGACGGAGCCTGGCGAGGAGGCCGGCACGTGGCGGAAGCCGTCCGTACCGTGGGCCGCCGTGGCTGACGGCGCGTGTACTGAGATGGTTTATAGCGCCCTTGCACGGAGCCTGAGGCCGGCTCTGCTTACCTAAGCGCTCTCACTGACAGCAAATTGCAGGGTGGACCGGCGTGGGCGCGCGGCACTGCGAAACCGCGGGTGTGGTGACACGGCTGTGCCCACAACAGGCCGTCCGTCCTGAGGCCGCGGGAAGGCTCCCGGGGCCCCAGATTCTGCAGCCAGGCTGGCCCAGCAGCCCCCCCCGCCCCGCCAAGCATGACCCCGCTCTGCACGGAACACTGCTCCCCAATGAGGCCGCGGGGACTGCAGGCTGCACTCGACCATTTCCAGGAAGTGATTTGAAGCAAGTCATAAAAGCTGGGAGTGCTCCCCCTTCCCTGGGCTCCGGCCTGGAGCCGCTCCAGACGCGCTCCCCACGCCCTTGGCCGAGATTCAGGGGGATTTTTCCCTCTCATTGAACCAGAGAATCAATAGGGTGTTTGTCCTTCGATGAGGTGGTGGGTCCCTGGGTCACTGAAGGCGCTGTGGAGGTCACTGGGGGAGGTCAGGGCCTGGGGAAGGCACGGCCTCGGCCCCCCAGCAACTAGAATAAGGCGTTAACCAATCCCTTCGACCCGGGGTGGGGGGGTTCTGGGACTCTCCCCTGGAGGCACCTCCAGACCATCCCCAGGGTCCCCAAGAGTGTTGGGGGGACCATCAGGGCCATTTCAGGGGCCCTCGTGGGGGTGGCTTGGCCCAATGGCACAGCGGGGGGGCCCACTCTGCAGACGACCGGTCCACCACTCGAGCTCACACGACTCCCTGGTCCTGGGAGATGAGTGCTCACTCCCCACCCCCAGGGTCTCCTCAGCCCTGGAGGTGCTCGTGAGCTCCGGGCAGGGGGGGGGGGGAGAGGCAGGTGGAGGTAATTCTGCAATTGTCCCCAGTGCGGCCATGACCACCTGGTGCACCGACATCAGTGTCCCTTCAGAAAAACCAAAGTCGGGGACAGTGAGAGATGGTGGGGTGGGAACAAGCCTGGAGCCGGGGTCCAACCACAGCCCTTCCCCCCAGAGCCCCCCGGGCTGTCCCCCCCTCCCACCGCCGGTGCTCAGGTCCTGCAGATGCAGGCTCGGCGGCTTCAGGGCTCCCGCACAGCCTTTCGCCGACCCTTCCAGGCCCCCGGAGGCCTCTCGGGCCTCTCCACGGGGAGGCTGGGCGCACGGGGGATAGAGGACAGCTGGTCACCGTGGGGCCATCGAGAGGCCGGGAGGAGGCAGATGGGCTGGGAGGGGGGAGGGGGAGGGGACGCCCATGAAGGGGCTTGGAGGGCGTCCAGGAACGGGCTTCAGCGGCAGGGAAGGAGGCCGGGCCAGGCAGGCGAGCGGATGTGCCCCCAGGCGAGGCCCCGGGGAGGACAGGGCAGCCCCAGCCCGGCCACTTCTCCCACAGCCACAGCTGGGGAGCAGCTGTTTGCCTCTGGCCGCTCCCCCCCCCCCCTTTACTTAGAGTGCTTGTTGCTCTGGTGGGAATTTCGTTCCAAATGGTAAATATTTTATTTCCATCCGCGAGGCTCCCGTACAGATGACTTAAACATGACGCGGAAAATACCTTTCGCTGCTCAACTCGGCCTGAGAAGATGAGTTGGCTGCGTGGCCAGAGGGCAAGCTTTTGGCAAAACACTCTGCCTTCAACTGGACCGTGATAAACCGAGGCCCCGTGCTCCCCTCCCTCCTCCGGGGCCCGCTTGGGGCTTGGGAGGGGGTGACATCATCAGGGCAAGGGCGCCAGGCATCCTAGATGGGTTCCTGTTTCCACCCCGCCCGGCGCACGGCCCCCCGTTGCCAGTCTAGGCTTGCTGGGTGATCGTGGGGAAGTTACTTGCCCTCTCTGGTCCTTGCTTTCCCTTCTTGTGAGATGTAAGAATGGAACCCATCCTGCACGTTGCCACCAGCACTATCAGGTGCTGCTTCTGAGCCACTGGGCCGCCTGCGGAGGCCGCCAGACACAAAGGGCTGTGAATACGGCGTCTGAGAAACGCAGTGCACCCCTTGAGCTTACGGACCGACGGACGGTGTCGAAACGCGCAGTTAGCTGCTTGGATCGCTAACGGAAGTCGCTCGGTGGGGGCCCGGAGGCTGCTGACACGTCCACGTGGTGCATGCTGAGCCCCGGGGCAAACCCCGCGGCCCCCACCCCCCCGCCGCATGTCAGGCCTCAAGTCAAGAAGATGGACCTGGGGGGGGGATCTGCGTCCCCGCGAGCATAGAGCCAGTACCCACGAGGCTGCAGCCACCCGCCCTCGCGTGCAGCGTGCTCCCACGGCTCGTTTACAAGTGGAAGACGCATGGGGGTGGGGGCCCCTCCGCTTCACCCCTGGACCCACCAGTCTCCCAACAAAGTTCACACCCGACAACAGCTGCCTCATAAATGCGGTTTTCATTAATTTCCTGGAAGAGGGAGTTTTCGTTTCCACAGGATGGGTCTTGAGACCCAGGGAAGAAGGCCCGAGCAGGGGCCCTGGCGCCCGGGTTCCCGTTCGTCCCGCACCGCTTGTCCCGGCCCCGCGTCCCCGCACCTGGCGGGTGGGCAGCCGGCTGATGGAGGCACCCGGCTGCCGTCGGGGTGAGAGTCCCACGTGGGGTGGCTGCGGGACTCGGGGGTGACTGAGGCCCCGCCGGAGGACAGCGGGGACCTCCTGGCGGGCAGGAGTCCCGTCCCTTCTCTAGAATGTGCTTGGAGCGTTCCCCGCACGTCCATTCCAGGGAGCACACTGCTGTTGTCCAGGGGGCCAGAGGGAGAGTCTCCGACCGTGCAACCAAAACACTGTTTGGACGGACACGGAGTCAGGCTGGTTCCAAGTGTCCGGAGCGTCTTGTTTTCTTCAGGCTTCCACACACCCTCTAATAAACGATAGGGTAGCAGGGGTCACTTCCAGTGTGAGGCCAGGGCGTGGGCGGGATGAGGTCACGTGCCGGTGCTGCTGAGACTGGACACCGCGGTGGCCGCCCCGCCAGCCCCTACTGGCCTGCCCTCGCCCCCTGGGATGCGCAGGTGGCCAGACTCCCTCTTACCCCACGGTGGCTTAGAAACACCAGAAGGTGACGGATCACACGGGACAGCAGTGACGGACAAGGACTCTGGGCCAGGCCCCCCACCAATTGACTGCGTGCCCCGGGGCAGGCCGCGTGCCCTGTCTGCCTCAGTTTCCTTGACTGTAAAGTGAAATCCAAACGGGCGTCCCTTTCGTGGGAGGGTCATATCTTGAATCAGCTAAAATCTGCGGTGTTTGATGCACACGGCAAGTTCTTCAGAAACATTACGAAAATGCACGAGAAAGGAAGCCGGGTCGAGGAGGAGGAGGAGGAGGAGGAGGAGGAGGAGGAGGAGGAGGAGAAGGAGGGCTCCCTGGCCCCCGAGGCCAGAGGGGACACTCATTTCACCACAGGGAGTGTAGGGACGGCTGGTGCCCGCCTGGCTGCCCAGCTGTCAGGCCGGCCCCTGCGTGGACGGGGCACCAGCCCTCTCTCCTGGTGCGAACGGCCGCCACGGAGCTGCACACACTTCTGGGGCTTTACCACGACCTCCTCCCGGCTTGGGACCTCAGGAGAGATCCCCGGGGCACTAAGCAGGACGCGAACTCGGCATGTGTCCCCACCCCACCTCCAGGAGGGCTCTGTCCCCAGACCCACCCTGCTCGGCGGCCCGGTCCAGAGGGAGAGGCTGAGTGCAGGCCCACCCGGCCAGCTCTGCGCCCGGCCTCACGGGCTCCGTTCGGGGCCCAAACACAGCTTGTTCCTGTTGTTTGTTTTGGGGCACTGTTTAAAAACTGTAAAATATTTCAAACAAACTGTGAAAGCATACAGACAGAGCAGCGGGGTCCAACAGAACATTCCGTGATGACTGGGATGCTCTGAGCCTGCCGGCTGGACGCCGAGGGAGGACCGGAGCCGAAGGGGCGGCGCCGGGACCGGGAGGGGCAAGGGGGCGTCCTCCCCAGCAGGACCCGGCCCCGCGCACACCGCGATTCCAGTCGCTGACACTGACCTGGGACTGCGGGCCTCCAGGACCGTCAGGCACACAGCCTCCGGTGGTTACCGCCGCAGCAGCTACAGTCGCTACGGGACAAGCCGTGATTCTCTGTCTTCCTCCTCCAATGACGTGCTGTGTCCACCCGTGCGGACACACGGAGCCGTCACCTGCCCGTCCTCTTGCGGTGTCACTTCCTGCCAGGCGGACACACAGCCGGGTGGTCCGTCACCTGTGGCGGGCGTGCGAGCCGTCTCCACGCTTCGGGGCTGCGAGCAGTAGCGTAATAAACGTTCTCTTCCATCCTCCCTGCTCCCGACGCAGGAGTTCCCTGGGCTCACGCGTTCTGGGACTTGCTCATTTAGCGAGCACCGTGCGGACTGCCGGGAATACAGTTTGCTGCAGACACAGCTGGGTCACCACGCACACCCCGCGGGACACAGTCAGGCTGCAGGGGTCCCCGGCGCCGCTCCGCCTGGCCTGCCGGGAGGAGGAAGCCCCCTCTCCCCGGCCCCACCTGCCCCCATGCCCCCAAGGACCCTCCCTGCGCGCAGGGGCCAGGCTGGGAGGCCCCATCACAACCGGCAACGTGCGCCCCTCTTCCCAGAAGCATCCGTTCGCTGTCACAGGGAGGCAAGCTGTCCTCATCTGTCAGCGAGGAGCCCGACTCAGAGGGGTGAGGCCGCCTGGGCACAGAAGTCCCAGGTGGGTGGGCGCCTACCTGTTCTCAGCCTGCAGGGCCTTCGCCTCCATCTGCGGGATGACCTTCCAGCTCATCGTGGGACTGTCCCCTGCCCTTGCGAGTCACTCTGTCTGTTTTCTAGTGGGAGACCTCTAGGAAGGAAGCCAGTCTCTTCTGTGGACGGGACCCTGGCCAGAGTCCCCACTGCGCTTAGAATAAACGGGACTTGATTTCAATCGTGGAATCATTTCTTCGTCTCTCCAGAAAGGGTCTCCTGAGCCCCACCAGGGACCCGCCACGGGGCTCCTGCTGGGCCACATCGGTGAACGACACAGAGAGAGCTCTGGCCTCAGGGGCACAGGGGGTCCGACTGACTCCTTGCCCGGGTCGAGCCCCCTCAGGAAATAGGGAGCTCGCTCAAGACAAGATTTTTCAGGAAGGGCTTAGAGCCGCGTGGACGAAGGGGAGCCCCAGGCACAGCGCAGGAAGTGGGGGCCGTCAGCCCAGGCCCCAGGGGAGGAGGAGGCGGAGCCTCAGGGTCCCACGAGGAGACGCCACCTTCAGAGGAACAGGCTGAGACGGCCTCGTGGTGCGGGGGGTGGCACGCACATGCCTGACTCTGGTCCCCTCCTTTTCTCTGACGTCCACCCTTTGGCTGAGCCCAACCTGAGGTCAGAGGCCAAGGCAATCTCCCAGGGCCACTCCCCAGGGCCTAAAGCAGAGCCGAGAAACAGGGACAGTGGGTGTGGGGGGCAAGCAAAAGCAATGAATGTGGGACGCTGTCCCTGTTGTGGGCAACGGTTTGGGGGCTCCTCTGAAAGCCACACACGGCTGCGACAGGACCCCGCGATTCCGCCCCCGGGGACACGCGCAGAGGAACTGAAGACAGAGATCCAAACAGACACTTGTACACGCGCAGGAACGCACCGTTATCTGCAGAGACCGAAAGGCCCGTCGGTGGGTGAGCGGAGACGCCGGACGCGGCGTGTCCACACGGCAGAGCAGTTCCAGGCCACACGAGGGAAGATGCGCTGCCCGTCCACAGCGTGGGCCAACCGGGGAAACATTACGCACAGGGAGAGAGGACACGGGAGAAAGAAGTACCTGGAAAAGGCTAATTTCTAGAGACGGAAAGCGGATTGGAGGCGGCCAGGGGAGGGTGAGTGGGGAGCTCGTTTCTGCTGGGACGTCTTGGGAAGGAAGGTCTTGGAAGCAGACGGTGGCGACGGCGGCACAGCCCTGCCCACGGAGCGAATGCCGGTCCCCTGGGTTAAAACGGGGGGGACTGTTTGGTCTGTGACTTTTTCTCAATAAAACTGTTTAAAACATAGAAGGTGCTCAACATACCCACCCCTTCCGCCCCTGACATCCATCTAGTCTGTGGCTGAAAATCCACGCCAGCCGCGCAGAGGATGCACCTGCCCCCGGAGCCGCCACATCCCGGGGGCGGCGTCTGCGACTGCAGAACGCGCCCCCACCCCAGGCGTGTGCCCCCCCCACCCCGGGCTGACGCAGGGCATCTGAGCACCGCATCCCCATCAATCTCAGACGCTTCTCAGCTGCTCTCCCGCCCACTGCTACCCCTTTGCTCCCAGGGCGGCCACCCCCCGAGACGGAGGCTGCCTCCACTCTGCGTCAGGGCTGGCCTGAGTGGCTTCCCACACGAGGTCACAACGGTCTGTGGAGCCTGCCCGTGCTCTCTGGGACCTCTCACTCTGGGGACACCGGCCATCGTGGCTCCTGCCACTGTGAGGACACCACGCAGCCCGTGGAGAGGCCCACGCAGACCCCTCGCCACTTCCCTGCCCCGTGAGTAGACCCCCGGAGTCGGCTAGGACTGGGGGGCAGTGGGAGTGTCAGAGGGCGAACGGGGGTCTCCTCTCTGGGGGATGACCGTGCTCTGCTCTGGATGCGCCGGAGACCGCCAACTGGCACAGCCTGAATGGACGAATCATGTGGCGTGGGTGTCACAGCCCCGCAGACCCACCCAGGGAGCTGACAGTGCTTCACGGAGGCTGTACCTGCCAGGGGTCCGGCTCCCCCCGTGTGCCTGCGACCCGCTCCCCACCTGCTGACGCCAGGAGCGGCTGGGCCATCGCAAGCAATCCCGACGCCTCGTGATCAGGCTCGGCTACGTTTTCGATGCCCCCCCCGCCCCTCCCCCACTCTTGAAGGCGTCAGACGTCACTTTCTCCTGCGTTTGTTGACACGTCAGAAGGAGTATTTGCTGCAATTTGCCCAGAACTTGTAAGACTCAAATGTCATACTAGCGAAAGGGCTGGGGTCTCGGGCTGGCGTCCCCAGAAGCCTCGCGGGAATGCGCTCAGGGACAGGTGCGGTGACAGCAGACGGACGCGCTCCAACCCCAGCTCCGCCGCTCAGCAGCTGTGAGGCCAAGCGCGAGCTGCGAAACGTCCCTGAGACCCGGCTTCCACACCCGCCAAGGAGCAGCCCTGCACACCCAGACCCCCCGGGGCCCCACGCGCCTGCTGCAGCTTTCTGGGCTCCGGGAAGTTTCTGGAAGCCCTGCAGCCCCTTGGCTCCTCCTCCCTCTGCGCATCTGGCTTCCTTCACTTTAGCACACTCCCCACTGTGGCCCCGCAGGACATTTCACCCGAGTGCCGTGACTGGCCCACAGGCCACGCGGCACCCGGTCTGGGCACAGAGGGCCCGGCAGCTCCTCCCGGTCGCCCACGAGACGGCGTGCAGAGGCCACCTCCCGGAACAGACATCGTCCCGTGAACTCACGAAGAGGGTGCCCTTGGCTTCCGCAGCCGTGGGACCCCCGGGGCCGTTCTCCTCGCGGTCAGCACCGTGCCCCAACGTGGGCCTGACACACAGTAGGGGCTCTGTCTACATTTCCAGAATGAACACCAAGTGCTCTTCCCACGTCTGGCCACTGACGTGACAGCCGGGCGCCAGCCACAGCTCGTGTCATCGCTGGGACGGCCTCTTGGCAAAGGCCACGCTGCCCTGCTCGCCGCTCTGGCGGCGCTGTCCCCTGGCCTCACTGTTGTTTGGTTTCGTTTGAACTTCTTCTTTTTGTGGTAAAACACGTAACATAATAAATGTACTGTTTTTAACCGCTTCCAAGCGCACGACTCGGAGGCATTTCGTGGATTCACGGAGCGGAGCCGCGGCATCAGCACTACCTCCTTCCAGAACATTTGGCCCTGCCACACTCCAGCGCTTTACTCCGTGCCCTTCCCGTGCGCGGCCCCGAATCCGCGTGCAACGAGCGGGACTCCCAGGAAGAGAACCGCTGCGCGGAGGGGTGGAGCGTGGGCTCCCCTGAAACCCGCACCCCCTGACGGCGCACGGCCGGGCCAGGTGAGCCGACGCCCACCGTGGCCCGCGGGCTCCTCGTTTCCCTGGGTGACACACAGCTTTGTCCCCTCGGCTCTGCAGACAGGCGCGTCATACACACCGCCCCGCACCAGGAGGAGCCGCCAGGACCTCGCGTCCTGCGGAGGCCCGGGGTCTGCGCCCAGCGCCCGACACCCCCACGCACCCCTGTCCCATGGGCCGGGGGCCGCTCGCAGGAGACCCCGTGGGGGCCGACAGCCGCTCCCCAACGGGCTTCCCGCTGCTCCGATCTAGGCTGTTGTTGGCCTGTGGGGCGTCTCTGCCGAGCCCTAAGTGGAAACATCTGAGTCCCCTGGCTGGCGTCAAGGCTGGGGGTGGAACTCGGGGATCTCATCCTTGTGTGCGGCTCAGGGTTGCCATCTGGTCAGCGTGTCTCGAGCTGTCCTTCTCCGCAGCTTTGCCACAAGAGAGGTCCCAGCTTTGCCTTCTCCTGCAGCACGTGGCAGCCCAGGCAGGCTCCCTGGAGGAGGAGGCAGACGGCAGAAGGGAGGCAACAGGAGAGCGGTGATGGAGGTGGCCCCGGACTCTCTCGGCCCTCAGGGCCTTATTCTCCCTGCCCTGTGGCTTGGTCATTCCAGGTACACACCTCATGCATCAGGAGTGCCCAGGAGGCCTCGGGAACCGTGAAAGGGAACCGCTAGCCCGCCGCCTTCTCCCCTGCCCCCAATCCAGGCTGAAGGTGCCGCGGGCCGGAAGCAGCTGCCTGGGGGAGTCAGGGAAGGCAAGGGTGTCCCCTGCGGCCAGCTGGCCCGGAGCGGCACCGGGCTGTGTCGCTGGGCGATCCGGCAGGGCTGTGATCCGGGGCCACGGGGGAGCCGCCCGCGCTGCTGTCGCGGGCTGAGGACTGGCAGTTCTCGTCTGGGCTCAGCACTGTCCGTCCCCTGTCCGGGCCTGGCGGCCGAGGAAGCCTCGCAGGCCTGGGGTTCGCCCAGCAAGGCCGGGGAGCTCGGGAAGGTGGGAGCCGGTCCGCTCGTCGCTGGCAGGCAGGGCCCCATGGCAAGGGTCCGCCGAGGGGATCTGCCAGCTTCACAAACGGCCCGGGGCCCGCGGCACCAGGAGGTACGCGGCGCCAGGGCCGCACAGGAGGCTCTCTTACCGCAAACATTCACGCGGCCCTAATCCGGCCTTTGGCGCTGACACACAGGGGACCGGGGAACAAGGAAAATGACATCCAAGGACAGCCACCAGCTTGCTCTCCAAACCCTCCATGAGTCAGTGTCGTGGGAAAACATGAGCGGCTGGGGCGTGCTCTCCAGTAAGACACACGAGAGACGAACCAAATGGCACAGGGGAGATGACGTTCTGTGTCCCCACGATCCAGAGTCGTGAGGTACTTCTGAAGGGAACGGTCCCTTTGTTTAAAGAGAGGAATGCCAGAGAGTAGAGGTAAAGCGTCACGATGTCTGCAACTCTTCCAGGGGGTTATTAGGCCAGAAAGGAGGAGCGGGAGGGGGAGGGGGAGGGGGAGGGGAGGGGG
>JAQQST010001052.1:0-13641 GCA_028646485.1 Cryptoprocta ferox | reverse complement strand
AACCAACCTGACAATAAACTATAAAGTAAAAAAAAAAAAAAAAAAAAAAAGAATTATTCACCATGATCAAGTGGGATTCATTCCTGGGCTGCAGGATTGGTTTAATATTAGCAAATCAATCAATGTGATGCATGACATTAACAGAAGAAAGGATAAGAACCATATCATATTGGGAATAGATGCAGAAAAAATATGTGACAAGATACTGCATTCTTTCTGAATAAAAACCCTCAAGAAACTCGGCATAGAGGGAACATATCTTCACATGTGAAAAGCTCACAGCTAATATCATCCTCAATGGCGAAAAACAGAGCTTTCCCTCTGAGATCAGGAACATGACAGGGATGTCCACTCTCACTACTGGTGTTTAACATAGTGTTGGAAGTCCCAGCCTTAGAAATCAGACAACAAAATAAAATAAAAGGCATCCAAATTGGCAAAGAAAAAGTCAAACTTTTACTTTTCGCAGATGACATGATACTCTACATGGAAATCCTGACAGACCATCAAAAAGCTGCTAGAACAGATACATGAACTCAGCAAAGTTGGAGGATACAAAAACAATGTCGAAATATTAGTTACATTTCTATAAACCAATAATGAAGCAACAGAAAGAGAAATCAAGAAATCAGTCCCATTTACAATTGTACCAAGAACCGTAAAATACCTAGGAATAAACCTAACCAAAGATGTAAAAGATCTATATGCTGAAAACTATAGAAAACTTATGAAGGAAATTGAAGAAGACAGAAAAAAATGGAAAAGCATTCCATGCTCATGGATTGGAAGAATAAATATTGTTTAAATGTCAATACTACCCAAACCAATCTATGCATTCAATGCAATCCCAATCAAAACTGCACCAGCATTCTTCTCAAAGCTAGAACAAACAATCCTAAAATTTGTATGGAACCACAAACGACCCTGAATAGCGAAAGTAATGCTGAAAAAGAAAACCAAAGCGGGAGGCATCACAATTCCAGACTTTAGCCTCTACACAAAGCTGTAATCATTAAGACAGTATGGTACTGGCACAAGAACAGACATATAGACCAGTGGAAGAGAATACAGAACGAGAATTGGCCCCACAAATGTATGGCCAACTAATCTTTGAGAAAGCAGGAAAGAATATCCGATGGACAAAAATACAACCTCTTTAGCAAATGGTGCTGGGACAACTGGACAGCAACATGCAGAAGAATGAAACTAGAACACTTTCTTACACCATATAAAAAAATAAACTCAAAATGGATGAAAGACCTAAATGTGAGACAGGTAACCACCAAAACCCTAGAGGAGAAAACAGGCAACAACCTCTTTGACCTCAGCCACAGCAATTTGTTGTGCAACACATCTCCAAAGGCAAGGGAATTAAAAATAAAAATGAACTATTAGGACCTCATCAAGATAAAAAGCTTCTGCACTGCAAAGCAAACAATCAACAAAACTAAAAAGCAACCGACAGAATGGGAAAAGATATTTGCAAATGACATATCAGATAAAGGGTTAGTATCAAAAATCTATAAAGAATTTACCAAACTCGACATCATAAAAACAAAGTGAAGAAATGGGCAGAAGACGTTAATAGACACTTTTTCAAAGACAACCAGATGGCCAACAGACACATGAAAAGATGCTCGATGTCACTCATCATCAGGGAAATACAAATCAAAACCACTCTGAGATATCATATCACACCTGTCAGAGTGGCTAAAATTAACAACTCAGGAAACAACAGATGCTGGTGAGGATGTGGAGAAATGGGAGCCCTCTTGCATTGTTGGTAGTAATGCAAACTGGTACAGGCAGCCACTCTGGAAAACAGTGTGGAGAGTCCTCAAAAAATTAAAAATAGAACTACCCTCCAACCAAGCAATAGCACAGCTAGGAATTTATCCAAAGTATACAGGAGTGCTGATTCATAGGGGCACATGTACCCCAATGTTTAAAGCAGCACTTTCAACAATACCCAGATGATGGAAAGAGCCTAAATGTCCATTAACTGATGAATGGATAAAGAAGATGTGGTTTATCTATACAATGGAATACTACTTGGCAATGAAATCCTGCCATTTGCAGCAATGTGGATGGAACTGGAGGGTATTATGCTAAGTTTCATAAGTCAGTCAGAGAGAGAGAGAGAGAGAGAGAGAGAGAGAGATCATATGCTTTCACTCATATGTGGATATTGAGAAACTTAACAGAAGACGATGGGGAAAAGGAAGGGGAAAAATAAGTACAAACAGAGAGGGAGGGAGGAAACCATAAGAGACTCTTAAATACAGAGAACAAACTGAGGGTTAATGGAGGGGAGCAGGGGAGAGGGGAAATGGGTGATGGGCATTGAGGAGGGCCCTTTTGAGATGAGCACTGGGTGTTGTATGTAAGCGATGAATAACAGGAATCTACCCCCAAAATCAAGAGCATAGTGTATACACCGTATGTTAGCTAACTTGACAATAAATTATATTTTAAAAAAACCTATCCAAAGAATTCCTGGGTCACACAGGAGGGAGAATATTCCCTCTTCTCAAACTCCTTCCCTGAGGACAACAAGCACTGAGACCCCTCTCCACGGACAGAGGAGCTGCAGAGTGCCATTTTCCTCTCCGACCCCTCAGCATTAACATAGAAACACCTGATGTAAACACCACAGCACCTATAATGGCTGCCTACTTGCTTACACCAGGTTCAACACCTCTTCACTGGGTACCTACTGCTCTTCTAGGTCATGTTTGACTCAGTCTCAGGGTGGCAGGCCCCTTACCCAGAAGACCAATAGAAACCTGGCCACATCAATGGACAAGAGAGTTCTGCAAAGCTTCACTCCTACTGGAAGTAGTATCAGGTGTCATTTAACAAGGAGAGCACAATTAGTTGAAACTTGCCACACTCCAGCCAAGGACTAAATACTGACCAATGCAGGCAAGGAGAGCCTCTGCAGAGTACTGGCCTGAAGTATAGAGCAGCCAAAATAAGCAGTAGAGTACACACAGCACATACCAGAGACACTACTTAAAGCACCAGGCCCGGGACACTATATGACTTCTTCATAAAGCCATTACTCTCAGGGGCAGGGAACATCACAGGCTTTTCTAACACAGAGAAGACGACAGAGTCTTAGAAAAAAATTCATCCCAAATGAAACAACAAGATCACAGCCAGAGATCTAAATGAAAAAGACATAAGTGATATGCATGATATAGTTTTAAAGCAATAATCATCACTGAGCTTGAGAAAAAGAATGGAAGACTTCAGGGAGACCCTTACCACAGAGATAAAGGAGTTAAAAAACAATCAGAAGGAAATGTAAAATGTAATAAAAGATTTGAAACAGACTGAAGGCAATGACACACAGATGGAAGAAGCACAGGAAAAAATCAGTGATATAGAAGATTAAATAATGGATAAATATGAACAAAAGAGAGAAAGAATAATTCTGGATCAAAAGAATAGACTTAGGGAACTCAGTGACTACATCAACATAAAAACATTCGTATTATACAAGTCCCAGAAGAAGAAGAGAAAGAAAAGGGGGCAGAAAGTTTATTTGAGAAAATAATAGCTAAAAAGTTCTCTAATCTGGGGAAGGAAACAGACATCTATGTCCAGAAGGTACAGAGAACTCTAATCAAAATCAACAAAAGCAGTCCCAACAGCAAGACATATACTAATTAAATTTGTAAAATATAGATATAAACAAAACAACAACAACAACAACAAAAGTGGCAAGACAAAAAAGAAGTAGCTAATTTACAAGGGAAGTCCCATAAGACTATCTGCCACAGAAACTTGGCAAGCCAGAAGGGACTGACATGATAAATTAAACATGATTAATGGGGAAAATATGCAGCCATGAATACTCTATCCAGTAAGCCTATCATCCAGAAGAGGGGAAATAAAGACTTACCCAGACAAACAAAAATGGAAGCAGTCTGTGACCACTGAACCATCCTGCAAAAATATTAAAGGGAACTCTTTGACTGGAAAAGAAAAACCAGAAGTGACAAAGACAAGAAAGGAACAGAGAAAATCTCCAGAAATAACAAGTAATAAAATGGCAATACATATCTATCAATAATTCCTCTGAATGTAAATGGACAAAATGCTCCAATCAAGAGACATACAGTGTCAGAATGGATAAGAAAACAAGACCCATCCAAATGATGCCTACAAGAGACTCATTTTAGACCTAAAGACGCCTGCAGATTGAAAGGGAGGGAATGGAGGAATATTTATCATGCAAATGGACATCAAAAGAAAGCCATGGTGGCAATACTTATATCAGACAAACTAGACTTTAAAGACTGTAACAAGAAATGAAGAAGGTCACTATATCATAATAAAGGGGACTATTCAACAAAAAGATCTAACAATGGTAAATATTTATGCCCCTAACATGGAGGCCCAAAGGTATAAAACAATTAATAACAAACAAAAAAGAACAGATGAATAATACTACAATGATAGTAGGGGCCTTTAAAACCCCCTTTACATCAATGGAAAGATCATCTAAGTAGAAAATCAACAAGGAAACAACTGCTTTAAATGATACACTGGACCAGATGGACATCACCAATCAATATACTCCAAACATTTCATCCTAAATCAGAATACACATTCTTTTGAAGTGCACATGGAACATTCTCCAGAATAGATTAAATACTAGGTCACAAATCAGGCCTCAACAAGTATAAAATGATTAAGATCCTACCATGCATTTTTTTCTGACCACAGGGCTGATATTTGAAGTCAATACAGGAAAAAAACTTGCAAAGACTACAAATACATGGAAGGTAAACAACATGCTACTGAAGAAGAATGAGTCAACCAGGAAGTAAAACAAGAAATTTAATAAAACACTGAATCAAATAAAACCAAGACAGTCCAAAACCTTTGAGATGAAACAAAAGTGCTCCTAGTAGGGAAGTATGTAGCAGCACAGCTTACCTCAAGAAACAAGAAAAATCTCAAATAAACCACTTAACCCTACACCTAAAGGAGTTACAGAAAGAACAGGCAAAGGCTAATGCCAGCAGAAGAAGGGAAATAATAAAAGAACAGAAAAAAATAGTAAGAAAACTAAAAACAAGCAGAACAGATCAAGAAACAAGGACCTGATTCTTTGAAATAAATAAATAAAATTCATAAGCCCCTACCTAGACTTATCAAAAAGAGAATGGAACCAAATAAAATCACAAATGAGAAAAGAGATTTAACAACGAATGCCACAGAAATACAAACAATTATCTCAGAACATTATGAAAAACTATATGCCAACAATTTGGGCAGGAAGAAAATTTATGAATTCCTAGAAATATATAAATGTCAAAAACTGAAACAGGAAGAAATATAAAACTTAAACTGATAACCAGCAAAGAAATTGATTCAGTAATCAAAAATCTCCCAACAAACAAAAGTCCAGGACCAAAAAGCTTCACACGGAATTCTAGAAACCATTTTAAGAAGAGTTAAGACCTATTCTTCTCAAACTATTCCAAGAAGTAAAAACAAAAGGAAAACTTCCAGATTGATTCTATGAGGCCAGTATTAACTTGATTCCAAAACCATACAGAGTACAACAAAAAAGAGAAGTACAGGACAATATTCCAGATTAACATGGATGCAAAAATTTCAATAAAATATTACCATATCGAATCCAACAGTACATTAAAAGAATCATTTACCATGATCAAGTGGGATTTATGTGGGCTGCAAGGATGGTTCAATATTCAAAAATCAATCAATGTGATACACCACATTAATAAAAGGAAGGATAAGACCCATATAATCCTTTGAAAAGATGCAAAAAACACATGTGACAGAGTACAACATACATTCATGATAAAAAGCCTCAATAAAGTAGGGTTAGATGTGACATACATCAACATAACGAAGGCCATATTTGAAAAACCCACACCAAATATCATCCTCAATGGGGAAAAACTGAGAGCTTTACCTATATGGTCAGGGAAAGACAGGGATGTCCACTTTCACCACTGTTATTTAACAAAGCACTGGAATTCCAGGCCTCAGCAATCAGACAACAGAAAGAAATAAAAAGCATCCCAATTGATAAGGAAGAAATCAAACTTTCACTATTCACAGATGACACCTTACTCTACATAGAAAACATAAAAGACTCTACAAAAAATTGCTAGAACTGATACTTGAATTCAGCCAAGTCACAGGATACAAAATCAATGTACAGAAATCTATTGTGTTTCTATACACCAATGATGAAGCAGAAAGAGAAATTAAGGAATCAATCCCATTTAAAATTGCTCTAAAAAACCATAAGATACCTAGGAATAAACCTACCCAAAGAGGTAAAAGATCTGCACTCTGAAAACTATAAAACACTAATGAAAGAAATTGAAGATGACACAAAGAAATGGAAAAACATTCTATGTTCATAGATGGGAGAAACAAATATTGTTAAAATGTCTATACTACCCAATGCAATCTACACATTTAATGCAATCTCTATTAAAATATTACCAGTATTTTTTCATAGAGCTAGAAGAAACAATCCTAAAATTTTTTATCGAATTACAAAAGACCCTGAAAAACCAAAGCATTTGAAAAAGAAAAGCAAAGCAGGAGGCATCACAATTCTGGGCTTCAAGTCATATTACAAAGCTGTAATCATCAAGACGGTATAGTACTAGCACAAAAACAGACATATAGATCAATAGAACAGAATAGGGGTGCCTACGTGGCTCAGTTGGATATGCGTCCAACTTCAGCTTAGGTCATGATCTTGTGGTTTGGGTGATGGAGTCCTGCATCGGGCTCTTTGCTGACAGCTTGGAGCCTGGATCCTGCTTCAGATCCTCTCTCTCTCTCTCTCTCTCTCTCTCTCTCTCTCTCTGCCCCTCTTCTCATTCTCTCTCTCTCTCAAAAATAAAGAAACATTCTTAAAAATTTTAAAAAAAGGATCAATAGAACAGAAAGCCCATATATGACCCCACAACAATATGGTCACTTAATCTTCAACAAATCAAGAAAGAATATCCAGTGTATAACAGACTATCTCTTCAACAAATGGTGTTGGGAAACTCAACATGTGGAAGAATGAAAGAAACTGGACCACTTTCTTACACTATATACAAAAATAAAGTCAAATGGATGAAAGACTTAAATGTGAGACAGGAAGCCATTAAAATCCTAGAGGAGAACACAGGCAACAATTTCTTTGACATCAGCCATAGCAACTTCTTACTAGATATGTCTCCTGAGACAAGGGAAATAACTGCCAAAACAAACTCATGGGACTTCATCAAAATAAATATCCTCTGCATAATGAAGGAAGCAATCAACAAAACTGAAAGGCAACCTACAGAATGGGATATGATATTTGCAAATGATATATCTGAAGAAGGATTAGTATCCTAAATCTATAAAGATCTTATAAAACTCAAAACCCAAGAAACAAATAATCCAGTTAAAAAAATGGGAGAAGAAATGAACATTTTTTTTTCCAAAGAAGACACACAGATGGCCCAACATGGAAAGATATTCAACACAAACATCATTAGGGAAATACAAATCAAAACCACAATGAGATATCACCTCACACCTGTCAGAAAGGATAAAATTAAGAACACAAGAAACAACAGGTGCTGGTGAAGATGTGGAGAATGGGGAATCATCTTACACTGTTTATGGAAATGGAAACTGGTGAAGCCACTCTGGAACAGTATGGAGGTTGCTCAAAACATTAAAAATATAACTACAATATGATCCAGCTATTGTACTACTAGGTATTTACCCAACGAATACAAAAATATTTTGAGGGGATACATGTCCCTTGACGTTTATAGGATTATCAAGAATAGCAAATTACATAAAGAGCCCCAATGTCCATTGACAAATGAATCGGAAAAGAAGCGGTGATATCTATCCGTCCGTCTATCCATCCATCCATCTATCCACCCACCCACCCCTACACACACATAGGAATATTACTCAGCCATAAAAAAGAATGAAATCTTGCCATATGCAACAATGTGGATGGAACTCAAGAGTGTTATGCTAAGCAAAATGAGACAGTCAGACAAAGACAAATACCATATGATTTTGCTCATACTGGAATTTAAGAAAGAAAACAAACGGACCTAGAGGAGAAAAAAAGAGGACAAAACCAAGAAATGGACTCTTAACTATAGAAAAAAAAAATGATGATTACCAGAGGGGAGGTGGGTTAGGGGGATGGGTTAAACAGGTGATGGGGATTAAGAGAGCACTTGTTGCATCTAAGTGTTGAATCACTAAATTCTACACCTGAAACTAACATTACACTGTATATTAAAGAACTGAAGTTAAATAAAAGCTTGGGAAAAAAATAGAGTATTTATAGTCTCCTCCCCAAAAGAAATAAAGCACCAAGATCTTAACTATTATAATCCAACAATTTTAGTTAATATAATGATATAAATCTTGATATTATTCATGTTCTAATCATATCTTTAAATCTAGGAAAGTATAGTGGGAAAAGTTCTAGACCTAGATGCATGAATTGGCAGATATTAGGCAAGTCACTTAATCTCTCAGATTCCTCATCTGTAAAATGGGAGTCAGTCCACCTTTCTTACCTTTCATGAGGCTGGTGTAACATAAATGAGCTAACATATAAGTAAAGTATTTTATAAAATCTAAAAGACTAATCAAACATGAGATACTTACCAAATAAATATAAGATACCGGTAACCTTCACATAGGTCGAGAGACAACTCAAAACACACATACCTAGTTTTCTGAGACAACACATTGAAAGATCTTTGGCCATAACCCCACAAAACCATTGTCATTAGTGATATTAACATTGAAAAACAAGAGAGGGAGGCAAGATGGCGCAGAAGTAGGGACCTCTATACTTTTCGCATGCCTGCATCTATCAAACTAATAAGGACTGAAGCCACAATACACTAATCCGCAAGTCTGGGAGGAAAAGAGACAGAGTATGCTAAGAAGACAGCCTCATAGGTGCGTGCATGCGAACTGGGGAAGATAAAAACGTGCTGGGACCTGGAAGCAAAGGAGCCCCCTCTGCTCAGAGCCTCGGAGAGACAAGTGGAAGACAAAGAGAGGCTGAAAACGCTCATAGAACTGTCTCTTGAGAAGAGAAACACTTAGGCCCCGGACGGAGAGGGATCCTATCATCCCATCTGTAAACGCAAGGCACAGGGAGAGAGATCCTCTCTCTCTAGCTGGGGAGCTTTCCTTGGGCTAGGAGCCCTGATCCCAGGCAGCACAAGGAGAAACTGCTCTCCTACTCCCCCTACTCAATCATGGGGTAGGAAGGAGCCTGGCCTGCAGCAGTACATTTCCGGAAGCACCATTAAAGTGCTTGGACTAGTATTTGGAAACGAGGCAGGGCTTGGAAAAAACAACTTGGCCCTTGGCCCGCCTGCGACACTGGGAGATTGGGCCCAAAAAAGTGGGTTGCAACGCTTGGTTCAAGAAGAGACTGGGGTGCTGCCATTCTTCTCCCCACAGCCACCAAGGCGGGGCCTCGGGGAGTGGCCCAGGGGACCCACAGAGGAGGCTAGACCTGCCTACACCAAACCACTCCCATCCTCACTAGAGAGCTGCGTTTTTTTTTTTTTTTTTTTTTTTCTGGAGCCCTGGCAAGAGGAACATTGCTGTCTTGCTGTGATTAGATCAATTCCTGCTATTCAGATACATATTCCTTAATCTCAATCTTATCTCTCCTCCCCACTGGACTGGGGACGGGATATTGGGTTGCCTTAACAGTCATACTTAATCCATTCTCTTGATGCTACCTTTCTCTCGCTCTCTGGAATAATCAGACTATATAGTTTCTTTAGGTAACATTATCTTCGTTTTTTTTCTCCTCACCTCCTACCATATTCTCCTCTTTCTCTCTCTCTGAATTAAGCCTTTTAGTCTCTCTGCCTGGTCAATGTTCAATTTCACTTCCTACACACCCCTGTAACTTCTCTCTATATGCTCTTCCAATAGCACTGCCTCCACCCTACACTTTATTTGTATCTGGGATTTCTGGTTTTATGCTCTTAGACTGTCCTTTGCCCTTTGGTATTTTTGTCCTCCCCTCCTTTTTTTAATCTTTTCTTTTTTCTTCTTTCCCCTTTTGGTTGGCTTTTTTGTTTGATTTGTATGTGTTTGCTTAGTTTTGTTCCCTGTGTGTTTCTCTGTTTTCCATTTCAGGGCTACCTCAAGAAACAAGCCAAAGTACACACGGTGGAGAATCCCAAATATCACTACTAGTAGGGACATAAAATAACCAAGTCAAAAAAAAAAAACAAAAAAACAAAAAAAAACAAGAGCACCATTAAAAGAAAACTTGCTGAACGGACAGACCCTGGACAGTCAATAAGCCTCCTTTAATATAGCAACACACATAGGTGCAGAGTCCATAACAAGCTATTAAAACTGACAAGAGACAGAAAGCTAGCCAAAATGACAAAACAGAAGAACTCTCATCTAAGGAAATTCCACGAAGACGTCACAGCTACAGAATTGCTCAAAACAGATATAAACAACATAACAGAGCAAGAATTTAGAACACTTGTCATAAAATTAATCGCTGGACTTGAAAAAAGCATGAAAGACATGAGAGAAGCTATTGATACAAAGACTAGGGACCTTCAAAATAGCTGTGATGAGTTAAGAAATCCTATAAATGAGGTGCATAATAAAATGGAGGCTACCACTGCACGGAGTGAAGAGGCAGAGAGGAGAATAGGTGAATTAGAAGACACAGTTATAGCAAAAGAGGAAGCCAAGAAAAAGGGAGAGAAACTGATACAGGAACACGAAAAGAGAATTCGAGAACTGAGTGATACAATCAAATGGAACAATATCTGTATCATAGGAATTCCTGAAGAAGAAGAAGAAAGAGAAAAAGATCCTGAAGGGGTGCTTGATCAAATTATAGCTCAGAACTTCCCGAATATGGGGAAAGAAATAGACATTGAAATCCAAGAGGCACATAGAACTACCCTCAGATGTAACTTGAATCAAATTTTGGCACGACATATCATACTGAAACTGGCAAAAATATAAGGATAAAGAGAGAATTCTGAAAGAAGCTAGGGATAAAAGAGCCCTAACATACAAAGGGAAACCTATCAGAGTGGTTGCAGACCTATCTACTGAAACTTGGCAGGCCAGAAAGGAATGGCAGGAAATCTGCAATGTGATGAACAGAAAAAATATGCAGCCAAGGCTCCAGCGAGCCTGTCATTCAAAATAGAAGGAGATAAAGGTTTTCCCAAATAAACAAAAATTGAAAGAATTCATCACCACCAAACCAGTCCTACAAGAAATCCTAAGAGGGACTCTATGAGGGAAATGTTGCAAGGAATACAAGGTACCAGAGACACCACTACAAGCATGAATCCTACAGAGAACACAATGACTCTAAACCCATATTTTTCAATAATCACACTGAATGTAAATGAGCTAAACGCTCCAATCTAACGACATAGGGTAACAGAATGGATAAAAAACAACAAGATCCATTTATTTGCTGTCTACAAGAGACTCATTATAGACCTGAAGACACCTTCAGATTGAAATTGAGAGGATGGAGACATATCTATTATGTGACTGGAAGTGACAAGAAAGGCAGAGGACCAATACCTATATCGGACAAACTGGACATTAAAGTAAAGGCAGTAACAAAAGATGAAGAAGGACACTATATAATAATTACAGGGTCTCTCCATCAGGAAGAGCTAACAATTATAAACATCTATGCGCTGAATTCGGGAGCACCAAAATACGTAAAACAATTAATCACAAACAGAAACAATCCTATTGATAATAATGTGCTAACTGCAGGGGAATTTATTACTCCACTTACAACAATGGATAGATCAACCAGACATAAAATCAGTGAAGAAACAATGGACCTGAACGACGCACTGGACAAGATGGATTTGACAGATATATTTAGATCTCTACAGCCTGAGACTATGGAATTCAATTTCTTCTCAAGTGCACATGGCACATTCTCCAAGATAGACCAAATACTGTGTCATAAGGCAGCCCTCAATAAATATAAACTAATTGAGATCATAGATGCACACTTTCAGATCACAATGCTATGAAACCTGAAATCAATCACAGGAATAAGTCTGGAAAACCTCCAAAAACATGGAAGTTAAAGACCACTCCACTAAAGAACGATTAGGCCAATCAGGAGGTTAGAGAAGAAATTAAAAAAAAAATATGGAAACAAATGAAAATGAAAATACAACAATTCAAACTCTCTGGGATGCAGCAAAGGCAGTCCTAAGAGGAAAGTACATTGCAACCAAGGCCTATTTCAAGAAACCAGAAAAAGCACAAATTCAAAATCCAACAGAGCACCTAAAGGAACTAGAAACAGAGCAGCAAGAGCACCCAAATCCCAGAAGAAGGAGACAAATAATAAAGATCAGGGCAGAAATAAACAATATAAAACCCAAAAAAATTTGAACAGATGAATGAAACCAAGAGTTGGTTTTTCAAAAAATACACAAAATTGATAAAACTCTAGCGAGAAGACCCAAATAGAAAAAATCATGAATGAAAATGGATCCATTACAACAAATCCCTCAGAATTACAAGCATTCATCAGGAAAAACCATGAAAAATTATATGCCAACAATCAGGACAACCTAGAAGAAATGGACAAATTCCTAAACACACATGCACTACCAAAATTCAAACAGGAAGAGATGGAAAATATGAACAGACCTGTAACCAGTGAAGAAGTCGAATCAGTTATCAAAAATCTCCCAACAAATAAGAGCCCGGGGCCAGATGGATTCCCTGGGGAATTCTACCAGACATTTAAAGCAGACTTAATACTCATTCTTCTCAAGCTATTCCAAGAAATAGAAATAGAAGGAAAATGTCCGGTCTCATTCTACAAAGTCAGCATCACTTTGATACCCAAACCAGGCAGAGACCCAGCAAAAAAAGAGAACTACAGGCCAATATCCTTAATGAATACAGATGCAAAAATACTCAACAAGATACAAGCAAATCGAATTCAACAGCATATGAAAAGAATTATCCACCATGATCAAGCGAGATTCATTCCTGGGCTACAGAGCTGGTTAAGTATTCGCAAATAAATCCATGTGATACACCACGTTAAGAAAAAAAAAGATAAAAAACCATATGATCCTGTCGATAGATGCAGAAAAAGCATTTGACAAAATACAGCATCCTTTCTTAATAAAAACCCTCGAGAAAGTCGGGATAGAAGGAAATTACTTAAACATTATAAAAGGCATTTATGAAAAGTCCACATGTAATATCGTCCTCAATGAGGAAAAACTGAGAGCTTTCCCCCTGAGAGCAGGAACACGACAGTGATGTCCACTGTCACCACTGTTTTTTAACATAGTGCTGGAAGTCCTAGCATTAGCAATCAGAGAACAAAAGGAAATAAAAGGCATCAGAATTGGCAAAGAGGAAGTCAACCTTTCACTTTTCACAGACGACATGATACTCTACAGGGAAAACCCAACAGACTCCACCAGAAGCCTACTAGAACTGATCCATGAATTCAGCAATGTCGCAGGGTACAAAATCAACATACAGAAATCGCTTGCATTTTTATACACCAATAATGAAGCAACAGAAAGAGAAATCAAG
>JAQQST010001051.1:0-13642 GCA_028646485.1 Cryptoprocta ferox | reverse complement strand
GCTAAAATGAACAATTCAAGAGACTATAGATGCTGGCAAGGATGTGGAGAAATGGGCACCCTCCTACACTGTTGGTGGGAATGTAAACTGGTACAGCCACTCTGGAAAACAGTGTGGAGGTTCCTCAAAAAATTAACAATAGAACTCCCCTATGACCCATCAGTAGCACTGCTAGGGATTTACCCAAGGGATACAGAAGTGCTGATGCATAGCGGCACAGGTACCCCAATGTTCATAGCAGCACTTTCAACAATAGCCAAATCATGGACAGAACCTAAATGTCCATCAACTGACAAATGGGTCAAGAAGATGTGGTTTATATATAGAATGGAATACTACATGGCAATGAGAAAGAATGAAATCTGGCCATTTGTAGCAATGTGAATGGAACTGGAGGGTATTATGCTAAGTGAAATAAATCAGGCAGAGAAAGAGAGATACCATATGTTTTCACTCATATGTCGATCAGGAGAAACTTAACAGAGGACCATGGGGGAGGGGAGGGGAAAAATAGTTAAGGAGAGGGAAGGAGGCAAACCATAAGAGACTCTTAAATACTGAGATTAAATTGGGGTTGATGGGGAGTCAGGGGGAGCGGAAAATCGGTGATGGGCATGGAGGAGAGAACTTGTTGGGATGAGAACTGGGTGTTATATGGAAACCAACTGGACAATAAACTGTATATATATAAAAAAAGAAGGAAGTTTAAGGTGAAAAGTAGATGTGAAGTAAGATGTGAGGGTAAAAGAGTCCCAGGATGGGCAAAAAGCATGCATAATGTCCGTAGGAGAGGCAGCATGAAGATGGTGAAAAAAGACAAGGTTTCTGGGAAGACAATGAAGATTCTGGCCAGTGTACAAGGTGGAGTGTCTTGGAGAGAAGTTAATTATGGTAGGATTTGTCCTGATGGTAATGGGGAGCCACTGTTTTCCTGTGGAGGCTGGTCTGCTGAAGGGCAAGAGGGGTTGCTAGGGGACGAGTTGGGAGGTTTTTTAGGAAGGTTGATGGTTTGAACTAGGAGAGAAGAAATAGTTGAGAAAAGCAGAGAAGTCAAGAGTTCTTAAGAAGTAGAATCAGCAGGACTTGAATGGATGAAGTTAGTGGGGGTAAGAAAACTGTCAGAGATGACACCCTGCTGTCTGACTTGATCAACTGAATAGACAGGTAATTTACTGAGATAGAAGTCACTAGAGGCAGAAGAGGCTAGCAAAGAATGAAACAGAACCTTTACCTCTAAAATCTAAAGTAGTTTAAAATTCTGAAGTAATGTCTACACTTTCTAATGGCAGGATTAGCAGTTGAACTGCAGCATAATTTTCTGGGAGTGACTGATTAGCTTTCATAAGTCCTTATAAAGATATATGGTCCTCCTGACAGCTGGAATTGAAAAAGAAATACAGAATTCCAACCACTTAAATAAGCAATGTCTTAAGCAGAGTTTAGCTTCATTTTATCAACCAGAGAGTCATCCAGACAAACAGACAGTTCTAACTGGAATCTGGAGATACACACCTTAACTCAATTACAATAGCATGATACACCACTTGCTTTCCAGAGCATGGTAACAATGTTATCACTTCAAGATGGAATCTGCTTATATTTATTAATAAGGATATTTAAATATATTTATTGTTTTCAAATCATTTTATGATACTTTTTTCAAAATAAACTCTTTGGTGATTTCATTGTCTTAACGGTTCTTCAGCAGCACCATTCAGGGATGCCAGTGATAGATTAGATACCTGTATTGGCACCTCAATATTACCAGATGGGGAGATCAGGAAGACGATGTGGGTAAGAGCAAAGCTTGGAAAATAAAAATGCTTTCAGGGGCAAGGCAAGCTATATGAGTGATTGAAGTAAGCTGGATATAGGAGGGATAAAACCAGCAAGCAATGTTAAATGATAAATAGTAAATTGCTACAGAGTTGGTAAACATTATGGAGTGGTGGGGGTGATCGCATTATGGAGTGTCCATGCCCTGTCCAAAAAAAGTTAATCATCTCATTATTACTATGGAGGAGTTTCCTTGAGTTTCCAGCTTTTTTTGTTTCATCTTAATATTTATGTGAGCCTCTTGATTGCTATATATTATTAATTCAACTTTTTAAAAAGTGTAAACCAAATAAAACAAGCCTATCAGAGGCTATCAATTCACAACTGTGATAGGAAAAAAAGAGCAACTTTGTCAATATTTTTCAGTCACACCTTAGTTAAAAGAGGTGGTCCCTTCTGATTATGAATATTCTTAATATCTGACATTCTTATATACAAAGAAGCTATGAATCCTTTGCCCATGTACCCCTGATAGGAGATGCTGGATAAACTATAAATGGGAGCATATTATCTTGCAAGACACAAGGCTAAAAAATACTTGTGGCATTGTCAGTTTCTGTAGATGAATTCTAAGTGAACCAAATCCATTTTTTAAATTATTTTTCAGTATTTGTTAGGCAATAACTCAAGACAAGACAAAATGGAAAATGCAGTCCCTGCCCAGGGGGCATGAAGTCTACACAAGGAAGACAAAACATTCCAGAAATAAAAACGCCAGCTGGGAAGGAGACATAATTAATGAAATAGTGCCAAGATTGTTGTCTTGCTGCAATTACCAGGTGTTTTGGATACTTCAACAGAGACTGATGACTCATGGTAAAGGGGACAGACCAGGAGCTCACACTTTGAGTTGTAGGTAGAACTGAAATGGAGTGTAAAACTCTCATATGCTGCAGTGCCTCATTCTGTCAACAAAAGGCAACAAGTAAAACTAGCTGATTTGTAAAGCACTGTAATAGTTTCTAATGATAGTCATTCTACAGTTACACAATTGCCTTGACTTCTACATAAAATTAATAGCATTAAAGTAACTTACCTCTTCCAGATTCACCCCAATCTATTTTTTAAAGGACTTTGCTATTGGTGTCTGACTTTTAAAAAGTATTCTAATAAAAGATGAGGAAAAATAAATGGGAAACATACACTGTAATCAACAAAATATGACCCCAATTTTGCTTTTACAGAATATGTGTAGGCAAAGAAGAAGAGTGAAAATAAAGAAATGATGATGCACTGATTATCTGTGGGTGGTCAGTATCTTGGGTAGTTGATAGTGTAACAGCAAGCAGAGACCAATCATGTTTTCTCTGCACTACTTTTAAGGTCAACTCCATGAGTTTGCTGTGCCCTGTCCCTTGGGTATAATTTCACAGAGTTTGCATACTATTCTCTGGTAACTCTTACATAATAGAGGAATAGTCTCTTTCTCTGGATAATAAAAGGTCCAGTCCAACCTAAGAATCACACAACTCCAGTCAGGTGTAATATTAAAACTTCAAATTGTTTTTTAAATTTTTTAATGTTTATTTATTTTTGAAAGAGAGAGAGAGAGAGCACAAACCAGGGAGGGGCAGAGAGAGAGGGAGACACAGAATCCAAAGCAGGCTCCAGGCTCTCAGCTGTTAGCACAGAGCCCAATGCGGGGCTTGAACCCACAGACTATGAGATCATGACCTGAGCTGAAGTTGGACGCTCAACCGATTGAGCCTCCCAGGTGCCCCTAAAACCTCACATTCTTATCTAATGTATCTTTTTACCTGTAATGAATAGTAAATGCTCAGCCCCACTTTAGATCAAATCCTGCACAGTGGAAAAGGGATGGCAGCTCTGCTTGTTCTGTCTGTGCATCCTCTACAATTTGGCAGCCGAAATGTGTGGCCTCTTGAGAGTTGGCTGAGAATGAAGGGTGAAGAGAGGTAAAGATACAGGGAAGGTTTTTTCCTAATGACTCACTTGTAATCTGGTGGTGAGACTCTCTGGAAATGGTAGTCCAGAGCTGACTCTTCCTTTCATAGGGATCTTTTGCAAATTTCTCATTCATCTCTTGGTACCTCTAACTGTGGCTCCTCAAACCTTCAATTCCTCTCCTCTAACACACATCTGACACCCTCATGGCCCTGGACTTCCAAAACTCCACATTCAGGTTGGGGTCAGATTGTCCTTTCATATGGTCTGAACAGTCTGTTTTAACATAATCACAGGCTGCTTCTTTCAATGGGGTTTGGTTTCCAAGAAAGGAACACCTTTGTCCCACCTTCAAAGGAAGCACAACTCACTCTTGGTGTCCCTGGACCGTCTCTTATCTTAGGATTTTTCCTGGAAAGAATCAAGCCCCAATTCTGAGTTCATCAAATCCCAGGGGATGAATGTCAAATCCTCCAAGTAAATCTTCTGAAACTCCTTGTCTCACTTGGCTTTGGTGAGAAAGAATCAACTCAACTCTTCTTTACTGTCCACATGGAAGATCACTCTGAGTTAATGCTGCTGACTGATCCTTCCATCTCCTGTGTACATGGTCCATATCTCACTCTTGAATGTGGGGTAGATGAAACCTATTTTATTATGCTTAGCCTTTCAAGTTTCTGCTGAAACTCAATGATAAAAAAAATAGGTATTGTTTTACATATTGCTGTGTTATTTTCTTTTGTATGTTTTCCTCTTTTTTCTAACTTTCCTGAATGGATTATTTTATATGAATTATTTGACTATCAGAAGAAAAAAAGTTTTTTTTTAAAGAATATCCAGTCTTAATTCTGTGGAAACAATTTAGCAGCAGTTGCACATATCTGTTCAACAAAAATTTAAAATATTTTTAAAATTAAAATCATAGGATAATTATCTTGAAATTTGTAATTATAAGATATTTATAAGTTTCTTTTAAAATTTTGCTACATATGTTACCAGAAAAAAAAAAACACCCCTATAGCATGTCACCATGTCCACATCAATGCCACTCTTTCTTTCCCTCATTAGTATTTTCTGTAGTAATTTAAAGAGTTGTGGTAAGGTCAAAAGCTAAGGGAAGACTGCCAGGCTACTCAGAAGAGGTTTTCAAGAACAGCACATCTCTAGTGAACTCATCATTACCCTAGGACTTGATCACAGCTCTTCAGTCTGGAAATTCAACATAATTAAGGAAGCCAGAATTTATTGGACTTGGGATAACCAAACAAAATCATCTAAGAGTGACATAAATGATATAAATGGAAAAGGTCCAAATCTCAGATCATAAACCTAGTTGTTCAAGAAATGTTACTTTCTATATTCTTCCCTATCTTGAACTTTGAAACTTTATGTTGCTGAGGGCAGAAATTTTATATTGGTCAGTTCATGGTCATCCGTTGATTTCAGGATTCCTTTACTTATTCAGGATATCCACACAGGATGGGGGTGGATGGCTGACACAGCTCTGGGGAAGGGCAATCTGGTCTTCTACTATCCTTGATGAAACTTCCTCCTCCCCAGAAAAAAAATCCCTGCCTCTCTCTCAGCAAGCTCCCACTCACCTCCTCAAGCATTCACAGGTTGTCATTAATAGAAGTTGGCAGCCACCCCAATGGAATCACTCTAAAAAATAGCCTAGAGCCAACCTGTAGAAGAAAAAAAAAAACAGTATAAACAAATAAATCAGAGGGGCAAGAGGCAGAGCAGAAAAAGTGGGAAAAATGTGATAAGTTTAAAATTTATTCCACTGCCTGTGATTTCAAAACCCATGATAAACTACTTTCCCATTTTCTAGCTTTGGAGTCAGCCATGTGGACTTAGGAGCCTAGTACCAAGAAAGAGCTCACAATCCCCCAAAAAGACAGTGTAGTATTAACTATGGGCAACTCATCTTCAAGAAAATAACTGAACTGGTAGAGGGAGATAATAAATTATAGTACTAAATGGTACTTCTGTGGCCTGGGGAGCTTAATTTTTTTTTTTTAAGTTCAATAGGCATCCACTGTATAGCTATCCTGGTAGAATCTAACCTGGAAACAATGTTGGATCAAATTCTTTAATAATGCATACTTATTACAAGCCTACAATGGAAAATACTGAGTCCGATTAGACACAGAGTGTGTTTATGGCTGGGCTCCCAGAGAGCACAAATAACTACAATACATCGTGAAAGGCAGCAAGTGCCCAAGAGAAGAAAAGATGGCATGTTATGGGATCTGAGAGGAAGGTATAGTATTTCAAGAAAGGGAATTTGAAAAAGCTTTCTAGGAGTTTGAGTTGAGTCCTAAATGACGAGGTTATGGATGTATGGAGGTGATGAAGAAGGGCAGTGCAAGGCACTGCCATGAATAGAGGCAAAAGGCAGGAAAGGAAAGGATTGTAGAAGAAAGAATAAGGTTGGAAAAATAAGTTGGTGAACAGACAAGAAAGGCCTTGAAAATCACCTAAAAGACTTTAGAGGATTTCTTTTTTGGTGTTTCTTTGTTTGTTTCTTCATTTGTTTGTTTTCCTATGCTAGGGATGTACTTGTGATTACTGAGTAAGAGAGTGCAAATATTTGAGCTTGTTTCAGAAAACAATTGAAAGAAGATTGTAAGTGGGGCTGGAGACAGTGAGAAACCAGAGTCTATTGAAACAGTCCGGGTGACGTCTGCAGAAAGCCTCACCTGAAACTATGTCACCCTGCTCCTTTGGCGATCCCAGAACTCACCATTTGCTGCAAGAGCTAAATAGGATGGATTTAAATGGTCATTGAACAGGGAAGATGAGGGAGAGAGTAAATAAGTCAAATTCTTCACCTAGTAAAACAGTGGAGTGTATAATGAGGAAGACAAGTGAGTTTGGAAAAAGACATTGATTCCTACAGATAAACCTAAAACTATGTACAAAGGCTAAGGTCATCTAACAGGTGAAATTAAGGTCATGAATGACTGACAGGATCTTGGAACTTTCTACTTTCTCTCTCTCTCTCAATCTCTCCATCACAATAGGAAGAATAATTTAACAGATATATTCTCTTTCTCCTTGTAACCTCACTACCTGCTGTAGCCTCAGAACATATGAAACAGACATAACTTTCATCAAAACATAAAATAAAAAAACATACGTAATTGTATATTATCTAGAAACAAAAATATCAGCTCACTAAAGGTAAATTGTTTAATTAATAACTTGGAAATTTCAGAAAATTATTTATAACTCCACCCCCAGAGATAAGTATATTTAGTTTGTATAAACCCTCCCAGATACATGTAGATATATGGAACTTAAGTCACTAGATTGGTAGACTTACAGAGAGAGAAATATATATTGCCAGGTAAACTTTTCATTTGGAATGATCTTATCATCCATTCATTATCTGAAATAAATTCTTCTGTTCTTTGTTATCTTAAAATGGTGTCATTGTTGTTTTACATCTCATAGTCATCTCAAGGTTAAAATCTACACCAAAATTAAAGAACTCTGTTTAGCTATCTCTTGGACCACATTACTGTCCTTACTTTAATTAGTTATAATATGTATATAGGACATTCACTGCAAGGGAGCTGGCAGCCTTGACAACCTCAGGAAGTAAGTAGGAACTACTTTTAATCTCAGTGCTCAGATTCATAAATGCAGGCATCCAGCAGTTCATAATGAGCTCAAGGTCACCTGGTCCGTGAGGAGCAGGCCTGGATATCAAAGCCAGGATTCTGTAGACTGAAACTTTTACCTAAGGATGGAAATCTCTTCAAAGATTGTTCAGTTCACAGATCTGGACTGGAGAGCCTAGTTCAACCTCTTGAGTTTACAAACATTGAAATAAAGCGGTTGAGAGGCTTTACGGCTTATGTGGGTCTTGTGGATGGTTAATGACTGATCGAGTTATCTCTTTCCATTGTTTTAAAACTGGAAAGAATACAGAATTTCCCTATATACTGAGGGAAAAGGTATTAAGGAATGCTTTTCAAAACTAAAAAAAAAAGTTAATTAAAACAAACTCTTATTTAGTCAAAAATTAAAGTTCATTTAAATGAAGAAAAAATAGCCTATTTTGACTTGATGAAAATGACTTACAAGTTTATTTAATTTTTTTTAAAACTCAGTGTCTATTACTTCAACGAGTTTTTAAATTGTTATTAAGTCAATATGTTTTATGATTTTTAATTAACTTTACTTTTTAAACATTGCTTCAAGCTTTGCTACACATTAGAAGCAGATTCTGTCAATGTGCAAAAGGATTCTATATTTTTTTAAGTGGGGGTAGGTTGGGGAATTGTGTGTGTATGGATTTAAAAAGTCACACATCAAAATATTAATAATGGATGGTGGGGTTTCAGATCATTTTTATTTATCTTTCTCTTCTCTGTGCTTGCTTATTTTCTCCTTTTTCTACAGTAAATATATATTTCTTATACAATGCAAAAATGACCTTGCCAGAGAATCAATGCTCTTCCCAAACTTTGTGGGAAAATAGTCATTTATTGTGTTTGAAAAGCAACGAGCTATTTGCTCATTGCGGTACATACTGTGTGTGGCTTGCCAGCTTAATATCCATTCCAGCCTCTTTCAAGTACATCTTCCTATAGTGTGGTGTTTGCAAAGCTGAACATTTTATTTTTACAGTCCTTTGCAGCAACGCTTTGTAGGGTTCCAGATGAGACTTAAGTCTGTCAATCAGATACCCTCATGTGGGGCTAGAATTTGAAAGTACATTGAATAGGGAGGGAGGCAGGTTGTGGGGCGCAGATGGAGGCCAGTCATGGCAGAGGCTGCATGTTTCTTCCAGCCTCCTGCCTCCACAGCTTCTTACAGCAGTGGTGGCAACTGTACTGAGCACAACAGAGGCAGTGTGATTCTGGGGCCCGGGAGCTATTGCTGAAATTTCACCTACCACCTGTTCCTTTGACTTTTGCAATCATAATTCTTCTGATAATATACTCAGTAAAAACCCCATTCTGCTTAAAACCAGCTATGATACTTCTACTGCTAGCAACTGAGCATTCACCTATGGTCATGTTCAAAATGTTCTTATATACCATCTTTCAAGTTCTTAACTCTACCACCAATTTTTCTCCTTTTGTAGTTACAGTATTTGCCTGCTGCAAAAAAAGAAAAAAGAAGGGATTCCATGCCAAAGTTAGTGATACATTAGAAAATGAGGGGCACCTGGGTGGCTCAGTCGATTAAGTCTCCAACTTTAGTTCAGGTCATGATCTCCCAATTTGTGAGTTTGAGCCCTGCATCGGGCTCTGTGCTGACAGCTCAGAGCCTGGAGCCTGCTTGGGATTCTGTGCCTCCCTCTCTCTCTGCCCCTCCCCTGCTCTTACTCTCTCACTCTCTCTCTTTCTCTCTCTCCCTCAAAAATAAATAAACATGAAAAAAAAGAAAAATGAAAATCTGTCCTCATGCTCCTCACCCCTCAGCTTATATTGCAGAGTAATCCACTTTAAATAGTTTGTTGTTTCATATCCTTCCATTTTTTTTTTATCTCTATAGAAGGCATGAACACACAGAGAAGAAGGTTTTTTATTTCACTTTTACAAAAATGATGATACCACATTTATATAAAACCTGCAACATGATTTTTTTAAACAAAACTTATGTTTGTGTGTGCTGGCTACCTGGTTCTTTTGAACTACTATACATTATTATGTGCTGTGGAGAAACTAAAATATATTTCAATGTTCTATGGATGGACATGTTAATATTTAGAAACAATGTAGTAATAATCATTTATCATATATCTTTATGCATGCATTTGAATATTTCTAAAGGTAAATTCTAAAATATAAATGCAAAGCATTTAAATGTTGTAAGATTGCATTTAGCAATGTTTTTAAAGAATGATGTCTGTTTTGCTTCTGGTGTATTGTGTTTTGTATCACTGGTGCTCAGAACAGCATCTGCCATGTAGAAAGCACTAAATAAATGTGTGTGAAATGAATGCCAAGTGAATGATTGAAAATAGATTAGGAAATGCATTAATGCAATTCATCACACGAATAGATTAAAGGAGAAAAAAGTAAATACATACACAACCACTCTGACAGATGTCCCCACAAGCCAGGTAAAACTCCCAGAAATATCCATTTCTGATTTTTAAGAAAAATTATTCATCACGAAATAGAAGAAATATCATTAACCTGATAAAAGGACTTATCAGAGACCAACAGCAAAATATATTTCTAAATATTTATAAAAGATTAGTTAGCACCTTCAAGGACTCAATTATGAATAAAAATAAGCTCACAGACCTGAGATAGGAAAGGAAGCAAAAATATTAAAATAAGATATAAAATATTAAAGACCTACATACTTCCACAAAGAAATGCAAAGCAAGTCTAATCAAAAAGCAAAATCATCAGCCACACAAGTGCATTGAGTTTACTCTGAGAAAGTTCGTCATATTGGGGGCAGGCCAGGTGGCCCAATTTAATAGCTAGGAAACGACATGGTCAGACAAGGAACTATGCTCAAGGAAGGGATGGGTTAGCCTGTAGCTGTTCTGCCTCCTTTCCAATACTACTGGTCTCATCAGCAGAAGCAAAAAACTTACTCGTTCCTTTTCCCTAGTGCTCTGCTCTATCAGTTTCAAATGCTTCTCATCCCCATCCCCTAATTGTGGTCATTTGTAGGATATGTACAGGCCAAGAACAAGACTCTTTTCAATTCAGGAAATTCTAGGATGTAATTTCAAATTACAGGAAACAACCAAGTGTCCCCAAACTGGAATATTACATAACCATTTAAAAACATATGCAACTTTATATGTTCTTAAAGGGGAAAAAGTACCCTAAGCTGTGTTATAATTTTTTTTAATTTTTACTTTAGAGAGAGAGAGGGGGAGAAGGTGATGGGCAGAGAGAGAGAATCTTGAGAGAATCTTGCATGGAGCCCGATGCAGAGATTAATCCCACGACATTGGGATCATGACCTGAGCTGAAACCTAAGATGCTCAACCAACTGAGCCACCCAGGTGTCCCTACCCCTAAGCTGTGTTAAATGAAGACTTAGGGTAGCAGTACGTGTAAGCATGATTATATACACAAATGTTTCTGTTTCTTTCTAACAACTTTAATGAGATCTAATACACATAAGTTTACCTATGTAAACTGTATGATTCTGCTATTGAAGTGTATTTACAGGGTTGTACACCTATCACCATAATCTTATTATAGACTCTTCTCATTATCCCAAAATATAACTTTGTACCCACTAACAGTCACTCACAATTTTCCCTCATCCAGACCCACTGGGTAACCACTAAACTACTTTCTGTTTCCGTAGATTTACCTATTCTGAACATCTGATATTGTGGAATTATATAATATGTGCTCTGGTGTGACTGGCTTCTTTTGCTTAGCATAATGTTTCCAAGGTTCATCGATGTTGTAACATATATCAGTACTGCATTCCTTTTTATGGCCCCGTGATATTTTATTGTATGAATATATTACACGTTATTCATCCAATGAATGTCTATTGATGGACATCTAGGTTCTTTCCACTTTTTTGGCTGCTATGGATAATGTTTCAATTGGCATTTTGTGTAAACATATGTTTTTATGTTTCTTGAGTGTATATCTAGGAATAGAATTACTGGGTCATATGATAACTCTATGTTTAACATTTTGTGGAAGTGTCAGACTGTTTTTCTAAATGGGTACCTTTGACATTCCCACTGGAAATGCATGATGGTTCCAATTTTTCCACATCCTCACCAATATCTGTTATTGTCCATCCTTTTATTAAGCCCATCCTACAGAGTGTGAAGTGGCATCTCATTTTGGTCTTAATTACATTTTCCTAATGAGTAATGATGTTGAGCATCTTTTCATGTGCTTATTAGCCATCTATACATCTTCTTTAGAGAAATGTCAGTTTAGAGCTTTGCCCATTTTTCAACCGGATTCTCTGTCTTTTAATCATTTGTGGTCATATATTTATATATTTTGAATACAAGTCCCTAATCAGATATATGATCTGCAAATATTTTATCCCATTTTGGAGGTCATGTTTTCAATATTTTGATGATGTCCTTTGAAGCATAAAAGTTTTTAATTTTAAAGTATAATTTATCCCTTTTATAAATTTCATTCCTGGTGTCATATCTAAGAAATTGTTGCCTAACCCAAAGTTTTGTGTACATTTTCTAAAGCACATAAAATCCCCTATGTAAGCATATGTGTCTTTTCTTCTTTAAAGATTCACAGAAATATTAGTAGTGGTTAACTTTGTGAAGAAGGACAAGGGAAAGGAAAGAAAATTTTATGTTTTACTTTATTCATGTGTATGTTAGAAATATTTTAACATCTTCATGTTTTACTTCTATTTTAGATTTTTTTTAATTCAAATTAATTACTAATCAGTAGCAACTGACTATTGTTGGCATTTTAGAAGGCCTAATGAATGACAATCCTCTTTTCTGCCTGAATTCAGAACTGACTGAGATACAGATACAGGAATCAGAGAGGTGAAAGCCATCATGTCAACCTGATTTCTTTTTTTTTTAATTTATAGTTTATTGTCAAATTGGTTTCCATATAACACCCAGTGCTCTTCCCCACAAGTGTCTTCCACCATGACCATCACCTTTTCCTTTTCCCCCTCCCACTTCCACCCTCAGTTTGTTTTCAGTATTCAAGAGTCTCTCATGCTTTGTCTCCCTCCCTCTCCCTAACTCTTTTTCCTCCTTCCCCTCCCCATGGTCCTCTGTTAGGTTTCTCCAGTTAGACCTATGAGTGAAAACATATGGTATCTGTCCTTCTCCACCTGACTTATTTCGCTGAGCATGACACCCTTAAGGTCCATCCACTTTGCTAGGAATGGCCAGATTCCATACTTTCTCATGGCCATGTAGTATTCCATTGTATAGATAAACCACATCTTCTTGATCCATTCATCCGTTGATGGACATTTAGGCTCTTTCCATGATTTGGCTATTGTTGAAAGTGCTGCTATGAACACTGGGGTACCTGTGCCCCTATGCATCACCATTTCTCTATCCCTTGGGTAAATCCCTAGCAGTGCTATTGCTGGGTCATAGGGGAGTTCTATTGAGAGTTTTTTGAGGAACCTCCATTCTGTTTTCCAGAGAGGCTGTACCAGTTTACATTCCCACCAAAAGTGTACGAGGGTGCCCGTTTCTCCACATCCTTGCCAGCATCTATAGTCTCTTGAGTTGTTCATTTTAGCCACTCTGACTGGTGTGAGGTGGCATCTCAGTGTGGTTTTGATTTGTATTTCCCTGATGATGAGTGATGCTGAGCATCATTTCATGTGTCTGTTGGCCATCTGGATGTCCTCTTTGGAGAAGTGTCTATTCATGTCTTCTGCCCTTTTCTTCACTGGATTATTTGTTTTTCGGGTGTGGAGTTTGGTGAGTTCCTTGTAGATTTTGGATACTAGCCCTTTATCCAATATGTCATTTGCAACTATCTTTTCCATTCCGTCAGTTGCCTATTAGTTTTTCTGATTGTTTCCTTTGCAGTGCAGAAGCTTTTTATCTTGATGAGGTCCCAATAGTTCATTTTTGCTGTTGATTCTCTTGCCTTTGGGGTTGTGTTGAGTAGGAAATTGCTGCGGTTGAGGTCAAGGAGGTTGTTTCCTGCTTTCTCCTCTAGGGTTTTGATGGTTTCCTGTCTCACGTTCAGGTCCTTCATCCATTTTGAGTTTGTTTTTGTGTATGGTGTAAGAAAGTGGTCTAGTTTCATTCTTCTGCATGTTGCTGTCCAGTTCTCCCAGCACCACCGGCTAAAGAGGCTATCTTTTTTCTGTTGGATACTCTTTCCTCCTTTGTCAAAGATTAATTGGCCATACATTTGTGGGTCCAGTTCTGGGCTCTCTAATCTATTCCATTGGTCTATGTGTCTGTTTTTGT
>JAQQST010001050.1:0-13642 GCA_028646485.1 Cryptoprocta ferox | reverse complement strand
CCACATTACCCCACCAATTCTCACAAAACAATGTTCAAGCTCCATGATGATGAGCCATTTCAGGGCACATGGGGACATTGTTTGAGGTGGTCTCCATACTCCATGGGACCCAGCTCTGCAGAGGAGGTGTAAAGGAAATGGGAGCAGGGTGAACACAGATCCAGCCAACAAAGGCTTGAGGATCTCCCAAAGAAACTCACAGACACTCGGGACAGAGGGCGACAGCTGTCTGCAAAACAGAGCCAGGTTCCAGAAGGCCAGTTCCCACAGCCACGTGTCTTTCCTGTGCCATGCGACACACAGGTGGAATGCACACAGATCTCGAGGGTGTGGATCCACTTGGCAGTGTCACCTTGACCAGGCTGCAAGGAGGAATGGCAAGAATGGCGCACAAGATCCTCAGCCTCCTGTGTAATCTCCACCTCACACATCTCTGGCTGCGAGAACCTATTCAGCTTCCTTCCCTAGCAGGAGCACCAACAGACCGCTGTCATGACATGAATGTCCCCTCGGTGTAGGAATGGATATAGAGAGTATCCTATATCCAATGGCCAATGTCTGAGGGCACACACGTGAAACGCACTCGCAGTGAAACCAATGGTGATCCAGTCCGTGAATCTCCAAGGACATGGACACACTAAACACAGGTGGGAGTGTATACTTGAAAAAGTGTAGATGTATGCCTTCTCCTCTGTGCAGAGATACTGTGGTGCTCAAATCACTCAGAAGGCTAATCAGATTGTGCGAAGGGCGGCTCCCCAGAGACAAACGACAAACAGGATGCCCAGGGCATGCAGAGGGCCATCTGCAAAGCCACCCAGGGGGCAGTCACTTGTTGGGGCCCAGGGCTCACCTGCAGATCCAACAGGTTCTCCCCAGCTTCCCACTGGCCTGAGGGGCATGGTCATCGGCACCACGCCCACTGTCATTCAAATGATTGGCTCTGCATGCTTGCTGGCGGCCTGGGCCTTGCTTGGAACTCTCCCTACATCTAAGCTGCATCCGCACCCTTTTCACCACAAACACCTCTGCAGTAACAGCACCACAGTGACAGCCACGGCTGTGGCTTCCTGGTTAAAGCTCCTGGGCACGTGCACCGCCTGAGCCTAGTGTCCCCTTCAGGAGGCTGCAGTGTGTTGACAGCCCTTGGCCTCCGTGCTCCACTGCCTGTGTCTGTGGAGGGAGGTGTGTGCTTTCAACTACCTCCAGCCTCTACTTTCTTTCATACCACAGTGCTAGTTCCAGGGCAGGGTCAAATGTCTCGTGTGTCTGGTCCTGACAGTGGGTGGAAGGTGGGCTACCTTGTGCTGGCCTTCACCCAGAAAGTGGTGAAGTGACAGGAGTCAGCGGGGACACTGGACTCTGATGTTGGCAGGTGCCACAGCCCGATGATCGGGGCTCAGTATGTCCCAAACTACAAAAGAATGCTAGGCCTGACCTGAGAGGATGTAGGGCTGCTGCTGGAAGACATAATAGTGGGGCTGGAGCTGTTGGGGCTTGTTCTGGAGGAGGTTGGGACGGTGGCAGGGAACTGGTGGGGCCTGGCGATGGGGAGCATGAACAGAGGAAGCACAATGAGGAGGAGGAGCATGTGCAGGAGTAGAAGAGGCACAAAATGGAGGAGGAGTAAGAGGAAGAAGAGGTGGAGCAGCAAGCATGGGAGGACAAAGAGGAGGAGGAAGAATAGGAGGAAGCAGAGAAGATGTTGGAGAAACAAGAGGATAAGAAGGAGCAGGAGGAATTCCATGAAGACCAGGGTGAGGACGAGGAGGAGCAGGAGCCAAAGGTCCAGGAGTATTACAGAGAGGAGGTGGAGGAGTTGGTGGAGCAGGAAGAAGGGGATCAGGAGCAGCAGTAGTTAAAAGGGAAAAAGATGGTGGAGGTAGAAAACAATGAGAAAGATGAGAAGGCCGAGGACAAAGAGGAGGTGAAGGAGGTTCAAGGGGAAAAGAAGTTAGAGGAAGAGGAGGATGAGGATGAGGAGGAGGTATGAGGGGAATAGAAGGTGGAGCCGTAAGGGGAGGAGAAGGAGGAGTATGAAGAGAAGGAGGAGGAGGAGTTGGAAGAGGAGGACCAAGAGAATGAGGAGGGGGAAGAGGACAAAGAGAAGGACAAGGAGGAACAGGAACATTATGGAGTGTTTCTCACACCAGATACTGACACAGTCCTTGATTTCTAAAGGAAACTCTTCTTCATCATGAAAACACCATGTTGGACAGAGGGGCTGTACCACACACTTAGAGAATCCTTGAATCCTCTGCTAATCTGGAACCCTTCTGGTCCCATGAAGAGGAGTGGGAAGGCTACTTTCCACCAAAGGGATAAGGGATGTAGAAGTTTGGTCCCCAGACAGGGCATGTAGCTCAGAGCTACCATACCTGCCTTATCTCTGTGTGGTGAGTGTCTAGCTGCTGCTGTCAGATGTAGATATGGACGGAGGCCACCTGACCATTTCCCTCTCATGGAGGCAATCTGTGTCCCTGCGATCACTGCCTCATCTTCAGGGGATTATTTCCTCCCAACAGTGGTGACATGCCTTCTTGAAATCCTTGGGTTGTGTCCCTCAAATGTGGCCAACTACCTCGTTCCTTTCCTCCCCGGATAGTTTTCCAAGACACTTGACCTCACACCTTTAGGGGGCACAGGCGGACAGTGTTTTGAGTAGGTCCCCATGCCTATGGCAGCCTTCTGACCCTGTGAGAGGTAAAGGAAATGGGGCCAGGATGAACACTTACACAGCCAAGGAGGCACACAGCGTCTCCGTGGCAATACCTCCAAATGCGAGGATGAATGGGAGAGCTGTCTTGCAGACAAGGGCATGCTCCACGTGGACCAGTATGCACAGGCACATGTCTTTCGTGTGCACTCGGCACACAGGTGGAATGGGCAGCAGAGAATGAGGGTGTGGGTGTGCTTGGCAGTGTCCAGTTGTGCAGCCTGCAGCTAGTAAAGGCAAGAGTGATGAACATGACACGCAGTCTCCATATGCGGTGTCCTCTCCACCTCACACTCCTCTTGCTTCGAGGACCTTCTCAGCTTCCTTCCCTGCCAGGGCCCTGCCAGACTGCTGTCATGACGTGAATGTCCCCTCAGAGTAGGAATGCGTATGCAGACCATCCTATGCAGTGTGAATAGATGGAACCCCGGGGCCAAGGACAGCGGGGGCACACGTGACTTGCACTCTCGAGGGACCTATGGGGATCCGGTACGTGGATACGCCAGATATGGGCAAGACAACAAAGATGGGGGTGTGTCCAGAAAAGACCATGGCTGTACTTCTGCATGTGGATACAGACAGTTGTTACCAAGGTACATGGGAGGCCTACCCGTTGTGCGACCATCCACTTCACATGGACAAGGGACAAACCGAACTCCTGGGGTACGCGGAAGAGGGAGATGTGAAGTCGCCCTGGGGCCGCTGCACTTTGGAGCCAGGGCCACACCTGAGGATCAAACAGGTCTTCCCGGATTCCTGCAGGCCTGAGGGGCGTGGTGCTGGTGTCCCTCACACTGCCTTCCCCAAGATTGATCCTGCAGGCAAGCAAACAGCCTGGGTGTGGCTGGGATTCCCTCCACATCAAAGCTTCATGCATAGAGATTTCACCACAAAGACCTCTGCTGTGTCATCAGGACGGCGACCATGCCTCCCTGGCTTCCTGGGAACTGGGTCTGTGCCTATGTGCTGGCCTGACGTTTAGGCTCCAAGAGGAGGCGGTGAGACTCCTCCGGATTCAGCCTCAGGACTCCGCTGAGTGCACTGGTGAGAGAGGCCGGTGTTTAACCTCCAGCCGCTCCCTTCGGAACATGTGGGGTTTGTGCCCTCACTTTCTGCCTCCCTTGGGCCCAGGGTCCAGTGAGGAAGGGCTTCGGATATGACCTCCCGCCTGTCCCTGGGAACCGGGTCTGATGTGGCCGGGATGTGCTTTCACGTACAGCCTCTCCTTTCATATCCGGTTCTGGTGTGGACGCGATGTGCTTTCATATACAGACTCTCCCTTCATATCCGGGTCTGGTGTGGACGGGATGTGCTTTCACTTACAGCCTGTCCCTTCATATCCGGGTTTGGGCAGGACGGGATGTGGTTTCACTTATAGCATCTCCCTTTATTACCGGGTCTGGTGTGGCCGGGATGTGCTTTCACTTACAGCCTCTCCTTTCAGAGCCGGGTCTGGCGTACTGAGATGTGCTTTCACATACAGCCTCTCCCTTCAGAGCCGGGTCTGGTGTGGATGGGATGTGTTTTCACTTACAACCTCTCCTTTCATATCCGGGTCTCGAGTGGACGGGATGTGCTTTCACTTACAGCCTCTCACCTCATATCCGGGACTGTTGCGGACGGGATGTACTTTCACGTACAGCATCTCCCTTCATATCCGGGTCTGGTGTGGACAGGATGTGCTTTCATGTACTCCCTCTACCTTCATATCCGGGTCTGGTGTGGATGGGATGTGCATTCACATACACCCTCTCCCTTCATAGCCAGGTCTGGTGTGGACGGGATGTGCTTTCAGGTGTAGCCTCTCCCTTCATAACCGGGTCTGATGTAGACGGGATGTGCTCTCACGTACAGCCTCTACCTTCGTATCTGGGTCTGGTGTGGACGGGAAGTGTTTTAAATTACAGCCTCTCACTTCCTATCCGGGACTGTTGTGGACGGGATGTACTTTCACGTACACCATCTCTCATCATATCCAGGTCTCGTGTGAATGGGAAATGCTTTCACGTACAGCCTATCCCTTCATATCCGGGTCTGGTGTGGAGGGGATGTGATTTCACTTAAGCCTCACCTTCATATCCGGGTCTGGTGTGGACGGGATGTGCTTCAGGTACAGCCACTCCCTTCATAGCCGGGTCTGATGTGGATGGGTTGTCTTTTCACTTACAGTCTATCCTTTCATATCCGGCTCTGCTGTGGACGGGATGTGCATTCACTTACAGCCTCTCCCTTTATATCGGAGTCTAGTGTGGACAGGATGTGCTTTTGCGTACTGACTCTCCCTTCGTATCCGGGACTGGTTGGACGGGAAGTGCTTTCAATTACAGCCTCTTCCTTCATATCCGGGTCTCGTGTGGACGGGATGTGCATTCACGTACAGACTCTCCCTTAATTGCCGGGACTGGAGTGGACAGGATGCGATATCACTTACAACCTCTCCCTTCATATCCGGGTCAGGTGTGGATGGGATATGGTTTCATTACAGCCTCTCCCTTCATAGCCGGGTCTGGTGTGGACAGGATGTGATTTCACATAAGCCTCTACCTTCATATCTGGGTCTGGTGTGGACGGGATGTGCTTTCAGGTACAGCCTCTCCCTTCATAGCCAGGTCTGATATACATGGGTTATGCTTCACTTACAGCATATCCCTTCATATCCAGCTTTGCTGTAGACGGGATGTGCTTTCACATACAGCCTCTCACTTTATATCGGACTCTAGTGTGGACGAGATGAGCTTTCACATACAGCCTCTCCGTTCATAGCCGGATCTGGTGTGGACAGGATGTGTTTTCACATATAGCCTCTCCCTTCAGAGCCGGGTCTGTTGTGGAAGGGATGTGCTTTCACTTACAGTCTGTCCCTTCATATCCGGCTCTGCTGTGGATGGGATGTGCATTCACCTACAGCCTCTCCCTTTATATCCAGGTCTAGTGTGGACGGGATGTGCTTTCACATACAGCCTCTCCCTAGATAACGGGACTGGTGTATACAGGATGTGCTTTCACTTACAGCCTCTCCCTTCATATCCGGGTCGGGTGTGGAAGGGATGTGCTTTCACTTACAGCCTCTCCCTTCATATCTGGGTCTGGTCTGGATGGGATGTGTTTTTACTTACAGCCACTCCCTTCATATCCGGGACTGGTGTGGACGTGATGGATATCACTTAAACCCTCTCAGTTCATATCCGGATTGAGTGTGGACGGGATGTGCTTTCAAGTACATCCTCTCCCTTCATACCCGGGTCTCGTGTGGACGGTATGTGCTGTCACGTACAGACGCTCCCTTCGTATCCGGGTCAGGTGTCGATGGGAAGTGTTTTCAATTACAGGCTCTCACTTCATATCCGGGACTGGGGTGGACGGATGTACTTTCACGTACACCATCTCTCATCATATACGGGTATCGTGTGGATGGGAAGGGCTTTCATGTACAGACTCTCCCTTCATATCTGGGTCTGGTGTGGAAGGGATGTGCTTTCATGTACAGCCAGCCCTTCATGTCTGGGTCTGGTGTGGACGGGATGTGCTTTCACATACACCCTCTCCCTTCATAGCCGGGTCTGGTGTGGAAGGGATGTGATTTCACTTAAGCCTATCCCTTTATAATTGGGCTGGTGTGGATGGGATGTGCTTTCAGGTACAGCTTCTCCCTTCATATCCGGGTCAGGTGTGGACTGGATATGCTTTCATGTATAGACTCTCCCTACATATCCGGGTCTGCTGTGGACGGGATGTGCATTCACTTAAAGCCTCTGCCCGTATATCGGAGTCTCGTGTGGATGGTATGTGCTTTCACATGCAGTCTCTCCCTTCATAGCCGGGTCTGATGTAGACGGGATGTGCTCTCCATTACAGCCTCTCGCTTCATAGCCGGGTCTGGTGTGGATGGGATGTGCTTTCACGTACAGCCTCTCCCTTCATATCCGGGTCTCGTGCGGACGGGAAGTGCTTTCACGTACAGATTCTCCATTCATATCCGGGTCTGGTGTGGACGTTATGTGCTTTCATGTACACCGTCTCCCTTCATATCCAGGTCTGGTGTGGACGGGAAGTGCTTTCACTTACAGCCTCTCACTTCATATCCGGGTCTGGTCTGGATGGGATGTGTTTCCACTTACAGCCACTCCCTTCATATCCGGGACTGGTGTGGACGTGATGTGATTTCACTTATACCCTCTCAATTCATATCCGGATTGAGTGTGGACGGGATGTGCTTTCACTCACAGCCTCTCCATTCATATCCGGGTCTGGCGTGGACCGGATGTGCTTTCACGTACAGACTCTCCCTTCATTTCTGGGTCTGGTGTGGAAGGGATGTGCTTTCAGGTACAGCCTCTCCCTTCATATCTGGGTCTCGTGTGGACGGGATGTGCTTTCACCTAGAGACTCTCCCTTCATATCAGGGTCTGGTGTGCACGGGATATGCTTTCATGCACACCCACTCCCTTCATATCCAATTCTGAGGTGGACGGGATGTGAATTCAATTACAGCCTCACACCTTATATCCGGGACTGGTGTGGACGGGATGTACTTTCATGTACACCATCTCCCTTCATATCCAGTTCTCATGTGGACGGATTGTGTTTTCACGTACTACTCTCCCTTCATATCCGGCTCTGGTGTGGACGCGATGTTCTTTCAAGTACAGCCTATCCCTTCATTTCCGGGTCTGGTGTGGACGGGACGTGCTTTCACATACAGATTCTCCCTTTATATCCGGCTCTGTGTGGACTGGTTGTGCATTCACTTACAGCCTCTCCCTTTATGTCCGGGTCTGGTGTGGACGGGATGTGCTTTCATTTACAGCCTCTCCCATCACATCCGGGTCTGTGGTGGACGGCATGTGATTTCGCTTAAGCCTCTTGCTTCATAGCCAGGTCTGGTGAGGACGGGATATGCTTTCACCTACATCCTCTTCCTTCATTCCTGGCTCTGGTGTGGGCGGGATGTGCTCTACTTACTGACTCTCCCTTCATATCGGGGACTGGTGTGGATGTGATGTGCTTTCACTTAAGCCTCTCCTTTCAAAACCGGGTCTGGTGTGGAAGGGATATGGTTTCACTTACACCCTCTCCCTTTATAACCGCGTCTGCTGTGGACGGGATGTACATTCATATACACCATATCCCTTCATATCCAGGTCTTGTGTGGACGGGATGTGCTTTCACGTACAGCCTATCCATTCATGTCTGAGTTGGTGTGGACAGGTAGTGCTTTCACATACAGCCTCTCCCTTTATATCCGGCTATGTGTGGAAGCGATGTGCATTCACTTACAGCCTCTCCATTTATGTCCGGGTGTATGGTGGACAGGATGTGCTTTCACATACAGCCACTCCCTTCATACCTGGGTTTGGTGTGTACAGGATGTGATTTCATTGAACCCTCTCCTGTCATGTCAGGGTCGGGTGTGGAAGGGATGTGCTTTCACTTACAACCTCTCCCTTCGTATCCGGGTCTAGTGTGGACCTGAGTGCTTTCATGTACACCCTCTCCCTTATATCCAGGTCTGGTGTGGACAGGAAGTGTTTTCAATTACAGCCACTCACTTCATCCGGGACTGTTGTGGACGGGTATACGTTCATGTACACCATCTCCCTTCATATCCGGGTCTGGTGTGGACGGGATGTGCTTTCAAGTATAGAATCTCCCTTCATATCCGGGTCTGGTGTGGACAGGATGTGCTTTCATGTAGTCCCTCTACCTTCATATCCGGGTCTGTTGTGTATGGGATGTGCTTTCACATACAGTCTTCCCTTCATAGCCGGGTCTGGTGTGGAAGGGATGTGATTTCACTAAAGCCTCTCAATTCATAGCCAGGTCAGGTGTGGACGGGATGTGCTTTCAGGTGTAGCCTCTCCCTTCATAACCGGGGCTGTTGGACACGGGATGTGTTCTTACTTACAGCCTCTCCCTTCATGTCTGGGTCTGGTGTAATGAGATATGCTTTCACTTACAACCTCTCCCTTCAGAGCCAGGTCTGTTGTGGATGGAATGTGCTTTCACATACAACCTGTCCCCTTTAAAACCGGTCTGGTGTGGATGGGATGTGCTTTCATTTACTGCCTCTCTCTTCATAACAAGGTCTGGTGTGGACGGGTTCTGCGTTCACGAACAGCCTCTTCCTTCATATCCGAGTCTGGTGTGTACGTGATGTGCTTTCACTTACAGGCTCTCCCTTCATATCCGCGTCTGGTGTGGACAGGATGTGCGTTCATGTACTCCCTCTACCTTCATATCCGGGTCTGGTGTGGACGGGATGTGCTTTCACATACAGCCTCTCACTTCATAGATGGGTCTGGTGTGGACGGGATGTGATTTCACTTAAGCCTCTCAATTCATAGCCAGGTCTGCTGTGAAAGGGATGTGCTTTCAGGTGTAGCCTCTCCCTTCATACCAGGTCTGATATAGCCGGGATGTGCTCTCACTTACAGCCTCTCCCTTCATAGCCAGGTCTGGTGTGGACGGGATGTGCTTTCACGTACAGCCTCTTCCTTCATACCCGTGTCTCGTGTTGACAGGATGTGCTTTCATGTACAGACTCTCCCTTCGTATCCGGGTCTGGTGTGGATGGGATGTGCTTTCATGTACACCCTCTCCCTTCATTTCCAGGTCTGGTGTGGAAGGGAAGTGCTTTCAATTACAGCCTCTCCCTTCATATTCAGGTCTGTGTGGACGGAGAGTGCTTTCAATTACAGCCTCTCACTTCATATCCGGGAGTGGTGTGGACAGGATGTACTTTCACATACAACATCTCTTAAAATATCCGGGTCTCGTGTGGACGAAAAGTGCTTTCATGTACACCCTCTCCCTTCATAGCCGGGTCTTGTGTGGAAGGCATGTGATTTCACTTAAGCCTCTCCCTTCATATCCGGCTCTGGGGTGGACGGGATGTGCTTTCAGGTACAACCTCTCCCTTTAGCGCCGGGTCGGATGTGGATGGGCTGTGCTTTCACTTACAGCCTATTCCTTCTTATCCGGCTCTGCTGTGGATGGGATGTGCATTCACTTACAGCCTCTCCCTTTATATCGGAGTATAGTGTGGACGGGAAGTGCTTTCACATATGGCCTCTCCCTTCATAGCCGGGTCTGATATAGACGGGATGTGCTTTCACTTACAGCCTCTCGTTTCATAGCCGGGTCTGGTATGGACGGAATGTCCTTTCACGTACAGTCTCTCCCTTCATATCCAGGTCTCGTGTGGATGGGAAGTGCTTTCACTTACAGCCCCTCACTTCATATCCGAGACTGGTGTGGACGGGATGTGCTTTCACGTACAGCCTCTCCCTTCATATCCGGGTCTGGCGTGGACTGGATGTGCTTTCACATACAGACTCTCCCTTCATTTCTGGGTCTAGTGTGGAAGGGATGTGCTTTCAGGTACAGCCTCTCCCTTCATATCCGGGTCTTGTGGGGATGGGATGTGCTTTCACGTAGAGACTCTCCCTTCATCTCCAGGTCTGGTGTGTACGGGATGTGCTTTCATGTACACCCACTCCCTTCATATCCAGGTCTGAGGTGGACGGGATGTTAATTCACTTACAGCCTCTCACTACATATCCGGGACTGGTGTGGACGGGATGTACTTTCACGTACACTATCTCCCTTCATATCCAGGTCTCATGTGGATGGATACTGTTTTCAGGTACTACTCTCCCTTCATATCCGGTCTGGTGTGGACGGGATGTGCTTTCATATAAACCTTCTCCCTTCATATCCGAGTCTGTTGTGGACAGGATGTGCTTTCAGGTACAGCCTATCCCTTCATGTCCGGGTCTGGTGTGGACGGGATGTGCTTTCACATACAGGTTCTCCCTTTATATCCAGCTTGTGTGGAAGGTGTGTGCATTCACTTACAGCCTCGCCCTTTATGTCCGGGGTGGTGTGGACGGGATGTGCTTTCACTTAAGCCTCACCCTTCATAGCCAGGTCTGGTGTGGACGGGATGTGATTTACTGAAGCCTCTCCTTTCATAGCCAGGTCTGGTGTGGACGGGATATGCTTTCAGGTACAGCCTCTCCCTTCATAGCCGGGTCTGATGAGGATGGGATGTGCTTTCACCTTCAGCCTCTCCCTTCATCGACGGGTCTGGTGTGGAAGGGATATGCTTTCAGTTATAGCCTCTCCCGTCTTATCCGGCTCCGGTGTGGATGGGTTGTGCTCTCACTTACAGCCACTCCCTTCATATCTGGGTCTGTGGTGGACGGCATGTGATTTCACTTAATCCTCTCGCTTCATAGCCAGGTCTGGTGTGGACGGGATATGCTTTCACCTACAGCCTCTCCCTTCATTGCTGGCTCTGATGTGGGGGAGATGTGCTCTCACTTACTGCCTCTCCCTTCATATCTGGGACTGGTGTGGATGTGATGTGCATTCATGTGCACAATATCCCTTCATATCCAGGCCTCGTGTGGATTGGATGTGCTTTCACGTACAGATACTCCCTTCATATCCATGTCCGTTGTGGACAGGATTTACTTTCACATAAAGCCTATCTCTTAATGAACGTGTCCAGTGTGGACGGGATGTTCTTTCACATACAGCCTCTCTCTTTATATCCGTCTCTGTGTGGAAGGCAGGTGCATTCACTTACAGCCTCTCCCGTTATGTCCAGGTCTAGTGTGGACGGGATGTGCTTTCACATACAGCCACTACCTTCATAGCCGGGTTTGGTGTGGACAGGATGTGATTTCACTGAAGTCTCTCCCTTCATATCCGGGTCGGGTGTGGAAGGGATGTGCTTTCATGTACAGCCTCTCCCTTCGTATCCGGGTCTGTTGTGGATGGGATGTGCTTTCATGTACACCCTCCCCCATCATATACAGGTCTGGTGAGGACAGGAAGTGCTTTCAATTACTGCCTCTTACTTCATATCCGGGACTGGTGTGGACGGGATGTACATTCACGTACACAATCTCTAATCATATCTGGGTCTGGTGTGGACGGGATGTGCTTTCACGTACAGCCTATTCCTTCATGTCCGGGTCTCATGTGGAAGGGATGTGCTTTCACATACACCCTCTCCCTTCATGTTTGTGTCTCGTGTGGACAGGATGTGCTTTCACATACACCCTCTCCCTTCATGTTTGTGTCTCGTGTGGACAGGATGTGCTTTCACATACACCCTCTCCCTTCATAGCCGGGTCTTGTGTGGAAGGGATGTGATTTCTCTTAAGCCTCTCCCTTCAATTCCGGGTCTGGTGTGGACGGGATGTGATTTCAGGTACAGCCTCTCCCTTCATAGCCGGCTCTGCTGTTGACGGGATGTGCATTCATTACAGCCTCTCCCTTTATTTCGAAGTCTAATGTGGACGGGATGTGCTTTCACATACAGCCTCTCCCTTCATAGCCGGGTTTGATGTAGACGGGATGTGCTCTCACATACAGCCTCTCACTTCATAGTCGGGTCTCGTGTGGACGGGATGTGCTTTCATGTACACCGTCTCCCTTCATATCCAGGTCTGGTGTGGATGGGATATGCTTTCATTTACAGCCTCTCCCTTCAAAACCAGGTCTGGTGTGGACGAGTTCTGCTTTCACGTACAGCCTCTCCCTTCATATCCGAGTCTGGTGTGGACATGATGTGCTTTCACTTACAGCCTCTCACTTCATATCCGGGACTGCTGTGGACGGGTGTACGTTCACGTACACCATCTCCCTTCATATCCGTGTCTGGTGTGGACGGAATGTGCTTTCAAGTACAGATTCCACCTTCATAACCGAGTCTGGTGTGGACAGGATGTGCTTTCAGATATAGCCTCCCCCTTCATAGGTGGCTCTGGTGTGGTCAGGATATGATTTCACCTAAGCCTTTCAATTCATAGTCAGGTCTGGTGTGGACGGGATGTGCTTTCAGGTGTTGCCTCTCCCTTCATAATCTGGTCTGATGGAGACGGGATGTGCTCTCACATACAGCCTCTCCCTTCATAGCTGGGTCTCGAGTGTACGGGATGTGCTTTCACGTACAGCCTCTCACTTCATACCCGCGTCTCGTGTGGACAGGATGTGCTTTCACGGACAGACTCTCCCCTCATGTCCGGGTCGGGTGTGGACGGGATGTGCTTTCATGTACACCCTCTCCCTTCATATCCGGATTGAGTGTGGTTGGGATGTGCTTTCACTCACAGCCTCTCCCTTCATTTCTGGGTCTGGTGTGGACGGATTGTGCTTTCACGTACAGCCTATCCCTTCATGTCCGGGTCTGGTTTGGACGGGATGTGCTTTCACATACACTCTCTCCCTTCATAGCTGGGTCTGGTGTGGAAGGGATGTGATTTCACTTAGCCTCTCCCTTCATATCTGGGTCTGGTGAGGATGGGATGTGCTTTCAGGTACACCCTCTCCCTTCATAGCCGTGTCTGATGTGGATGGGTAGTGCTTTCACTTATAGCCTATTCCTTCATATCTGGCTCTGCTGTGGACGGGATGTGCATTCACTTACAGCCTCTGTCTTTATATTGGAGTCTAGTGTGGATGGGATGTGCTTTCACATACAGACTCTCCCTTCATAGCCGGGTCTGATGTAGATGGGATGTGCTCTCACTTATAGCCTCTCGATTTATACCCGGGTCTGGTGTGGACGGGATGTGCTTTCAGGTACAGCCTCTCCCTTCATATCCGGGACCTCGTGTGGACGGTATCTGCTTTCATGTAGAGACTCTCCCTTCGTATCCGGGTCTGGTGTGGACGTTATGTGCTTTCATGTACACCGTCTCCCTTCATATCCGGGTCTGGTGTAAACGGGATGTACTTTCACGTACACCTACAGCCTCTGAGTTCATATCCGGACTGGTGTGGACGGGATGTACTTTCACGTACACTATCTCCCATCATATCCGGGTCTCGTGTGGAGGGCTAGTGGTTTCACTTACAGAATATCACTTCATAGCCAGGTCTGGTGTGGACGGGATGTGCTTTCAGGTACAG